>JBBHKE010001050.1:37284-149846 GCA_037447655.1 Zygnema cylindricum | reverse complement strand
GTCTGTGAGAGAGATAGGACTTAGAAAAATTAGAAGATAGGACCCTCTCTCCCAGAGAGCTTCTGTACAAAAGGTCAACTTTGACCCTCCATAACTTACTGCTCAGGGGAGCAAATTCAGAGATTCTTTTTGCTATCGACTCAGGGGAGTCTTGTCTTCACAAGGGTGAAGTTGGTCAGAGTTTTTGTCTGCCAGGGTGGCAGTTATTTTTGCTTAAACACAAAGGGGTCAGGATTATCCTAGAGGCTTCTTGGAAGCTGTCCACTCTGAGGACTTATGGAGGTCTCAGAGTTTCACATAGTAATATTCCGTACTCTCTGTACACTGCAAAATCTGAAATTTTGTTAGTACCGTGGAGATTTTGCTTCCAGTAAAATTTTGTCCGTTAGGACCACATTTGGTCTTGAAGATCCTGGTCGTCCGTGAATGGACCACGGAGATTCGTTTTCCGTATAAGGGAATTGCGAGGCTGGCGACTGCGTCCGTTGTTTCTGACTCCTCATCCGGATTACATGACGTGTAATCCTTGTCGTTTGCGTGAACCTGCAAATCCAAGGTTCGCATAATTTTTGATGAAACTCGACCGTCGATTTGGCTGTCACGATGTGAACGTATTTCGGTATCATGAGGCGTCGCACGGTGAATTTTTTGTCGCTCGTAAATCGTCGCAAGATCAAGTTCTCGGTGCACGCGAAACTTTGGTCGTTTGATGATTAATTTTCTGGTTGCGATCACGTCCCTTGAATTGTGCGACGGTACTTTTCGTTCGTGAAGCTTCGCGTCAAGAATTTGTCGTTGCTCGACAAATTCTGATCGTTCGATGTTTAAGCGTGTGGCCGCTATGACGTCGCATGAAGTGTGCGACCATTCGATTGCGTCGCGCCATCGTCGCTCAACTCCAGAGGTACCTGTACCGCCTTTGTCGCATCCATAAATTAGGAGGCGCTTAGAAGACTCTGTGCAATTTGGTTTCAAATTTCTTTTCTTGGATTTTTCACCTTTGATTCCTTCTAAGTCCTCTTCTTCTCTGTCATACTGTGGGAAGTTTAGGCTTCATCTATCCTTTAGACTGTCATGACTTAGAGTTCTTTCCTGACTTAGGCTTCCTTTTCCCTCTGAGCTGTCAACCAAATTTTCTTCCCCTTTTAATCCTTAAAATATGAGTTTGTTAAAGGACTTAGGATTTTGGAACTTCTTCCCATTTTTCCCATCCACGCCTTCTGCTGCGCATCCTGTGTGGTGGACTTCCTCTGGTGGAGACGTGAGACTTCTCCCTGCTTGTCTCCCGGATTCTTGAGGTAAGAACAACTTTCTTGCTCCTTGATGAGGTTCGAATGTTGAATTCTCCATTTCCAACTTTCCTTTTTTCTGCTACCTGAAATGAGAACTGAATCTCTTTCACTGCTGCAGCTCGTGCAACTTGTTGTTTCCTGTGGATTCCAGACTCAAACATAGATGTTAGATTCCCTTTTCTGACTCCTTTTGACCCACTCACGCCTTCCGCTAAGATTGGTCCTTGCAGGTTCTTTTCCGTGGGCTGTATGACCGGCAAGGTCTCGGTCGTTGCCCGAGTGCTTGAGGATGGAGATGTGGCGAGGCTACTTTTCCTCCCAAATTTTGGTAAGTTTTCTTTCTCCCTCTTTTGAAATTATCCACTACCTATAGTATTGTTGTTTAGGGTTAGCAATACCTCCTTGTAGGTCCTTGGAATTTTCTTGGCTTGAATTTCTGACATGTTGTTTTCTTGTGCAAATTTCGCCGCTTTCTTTGATGGACTGGACTTGGTTTGGAGTGTCCACTCGATGTCCACTCCCAGTGTCGTCTGATACTCCACTCCATCTTGGTGAGTTTTGTTGAATTCGTCGATACTCCACTGCATCTTGGTGAGTTCCGTTGAATTCGTCCGCTTTCTGCTTGAATTTCTTTTCTACAAAGATGCCTAAGAGAGTTTTGAGGGTTAGTGTCATCTTTTGGAGATTTTTTGAGGATCTTATTGATAAATTTTCCTGCCTTGCTGCAACTGTTTTCTCTTTTCCTTTTTCTGACATGACACTTTCTGACTCTATTTTTGACTTTTCTTTTTCTCCTCTTCCGTTTGCAGATTTTCCATCTTTTCCTTTGATGTGAGGACATGTGGTGTCCTCTTTGCTGGAGGTCTCGGCGGAGGATTTGAATGCTCCGGCATCCTGGTCGCTTCTCGGCTCCTCCTCGCATGAGTTATTAGATGGTAAGTTCCCACTTGTCCCCTCGTTTGTCATGCTCAGTTTGTTAGTCCTTGAGCTGGCTATAATTGATTTTAATTCAATTTTTTCTTTTTCCGCGGCTGCCTTAGATCTACATCTTTGTGTGTCAGCCTCTAATCTGAATTCATTTGTGTTAGTCTCAGTTTCAATGAACTCTAACACTCTTCTCCATGGTGTGCTAGTTTCTATTTTGGGAAATTTTAACACTTCTTTCCATGGTTTTGCTAGACCTTTGTCCTCTTCGAATTTTGGGTCTTCTCCACCAGTGGGGTTTATGATGGTGACTGGTGATGTGGATTTGGAACTTGTGTTTGGTGAAGGTGGTGATCGATTCGTGGAGCGTCCTGACGGCCTCTCTATCTCTGGTGAGGATTTGACTCCATTGCTCTTGTTGCTGATTTGGATTTTGAGCTCGTTAGCATCTGAATCATCTGTCATGCTTGTTCACGGTTGCACCTCGATTCCATGTGTTCCCTCTTTGCCCCTCGATTTGCCCCTATGTTTGACCTTCGTTGTTGGATTTTGCTTTTGACCTCTTTGTCGTTTCCATTTTGCAGATTAGCGTTTCTGCTGTGGGCGATGCTGCCCCTTGTAGTCGCGTGACCGGTTTTTGTAACACCATGGCTGCAACTCTTCCCATGCTTCCGCATGCTTCCCATGCTTCCGCGGATTTCTTTGCAACCTGATTGGTGAGTATCCGCGTTGATTCCTGTGGGGATCCCTGTTGGGCTCTCCTTTTGGAATCTAAATATGTTCCAGTGACTTCCATTTTCACCTTTTGGGTCAATCTTTGCGATGTCTGTTCTAGATTTTTTTGTTCCTTTATTGGACTTTTTCTTACTTCAGGTTGACTTTCTTTGTGACAGGTTGTTGAGATCAGATCCGCTCGTGAGGCTTGATTCCTTGTCAGAATCTGAATGTGGAGGTGGAGTCTGAGAGGTAAGAACAGTTTGTGACACTTAAAATCGGCGGATCTCCATGTTGCTGGTTGTTCGGCCATCCCCATGTATTTGTCTCCCTCTCTCTCCTCTTTCCTTGTCCCTCTCATTTTTTGGATCTCCTGCAATGTTTTGAAATACCTAGTGTTTGTTAGATATGAGCATGAAATATGTTTTCTTGCTCCATGTTCGATGGTTGACTGCTTGCCGTTTTAGTTTTTCTTTGAAATTCCTTGCATCTTTGTCCATCACTTCCTGTTCGGTGCTGACTTTTAAGCTACTTTCTTGTAGATCTGTCGGCTTCTCCCATTTGGATTTATAGAAGACGTCCTTCGTTGTGGCTTCGCTGCCACGGATGTGCTCCTCTCCCTTTGCAGCCTGCTGGCGGATCTCTGCACCCCTTGCTCGGTGAGCATTTCCTCCCGGATCTATCGTGATCTGGTTTGAGAAGTTTGTGTTGCAGTAGCCTTCGATTGTTGCAGTTTCTTGCTGAGTTTTCGATTTGCCTTGCTTGTCGCCTTGGTTGTCTCCACACCCTTTGTGTAGGATGCTTTCTACCTGCATGAAGTTAGACTCCTTGTATTTGGTGCAAGTCTCCTCCTTCCTGTCATTGTCACCTGAGTGTGACTGACTGACCATGTCTTCTTTTTGTGTTCCACTTGCAGGTGAATTGTGGGAGCCATCAGAGTTTGTGTCAACTTTGGACACTTTTGCAGTGCTGGATTCGATATCCAGCAGCAACTCCACCACTTCGTTACACTCCCACTGTTCTCCGTGCTGCTCCTCCAACCAGGTGAGGACATCTGTGAAATACTTTGGTAGTGAGGGAATCAAATAACAAATATGTGTGGCCATTGAAAACATTATGCCTGCTGACTTTGCTTTGTCTAGTAGGTTGGAATAGTGAGTGATGTATGATTTGATGGGTGTTCCATCTTGATACGATGTTTCAAGGATATTCTTGGTTAGCTCGGTCTTCTTGAACCATGTGAGCGTGATCTGCTCCTCTCCGCTTGTAACTGAGTTGTGGTCGTCCTTTGCACTTCGAGAGATCACTACAGCTTTCCATTTCGTCTCCTTCATCCTCTTTGACCATGTTGTATTGTTGACATCGTCCCTCATGATCTCCCCTTAACAAAATGTTTGGTCTTCTGTTTGAGAGGCCTGGTTTCCGATGAAACCGCTCCGATCAGTTTTAAGTTTGCTGATCAGGTTTTGTATTTGCTGCCTTTACAGCTTTTGCATGTATCGATGGTGACGTGCTGTGCGCTTGCCCTCGACTCCTCTACTCTAGGGATCTTGAAGACACACGGGGCACCACTTTGAGTCGGCCCATAACCTCTTAGTTTTAGGTGCTCACCTTAGCCCCTAGCCGAGGGCTAAAGTAGAAAGCCTAGAACATACACTAGAAGGGATGCCGGTATGTGACTCACAAAGGGTTAGAGATGGGAGTAGAAATAGATGTAGACAATAGAAGAGGCAGGTTTAATGAGCTTTGAATAGGATTATAAAAGTAGGAATTACAATTGTCTTTTGGACATTTCTCTATCTAATATGGCTGAATTTCTCCTCCCATGACTAAGGTCTAATCTCTATGATCTATGATCTGTGATCTCTCTGTGTGTACAATGTGTTTCTATCAATAAAGTGCTAAACACAATTGCCTAAACAATCTTGCTATCTTGTGATATGATGTGTGAGAGAGATGATCTCTTCCTGTGGAATGCTTGCTATTTGTACATGTGCACCCCAAAATGAATGTTGAATGTGTGCACCGTGTGGTCCAATGACTACACGCCAAAATAGGTAATGTCAGTCGTCGGTGGCCGCTCCCAAATATGCGTCAGAATTTTCCGCCAAAAAGTGTGTGACGTGGAATCGTCACTCGATTCCGTACGATTCAATCTTGCTGTCCGTACAATATCGGCAATCTTCTTTCCGTACACAATATCGGCGCTCCGATATCCGTAAACAATATCCTCCGAGATTGCCTAAAATCAACACCAAAATCAAACAAAATCTGAGTTCAAATTGAAATTCGGATTCAATTTCAATTTCAAATAAGATTAGAATTCAAATTCAAATTCGAATCTGCTTTCAAATCCAGAAACCAAAATCAAATTTGAATTCAAAATTGAATTTGGATTAATTTCAAATCTAAATTCAAATTCAAACTCTAATTTAAATTGATATTCAAACAGAAATTCAAATTTATTTCTGTTTCAAAGTTATAATGGTTTAGGGGAAAAAAATGAAATTGCGGGCGTCTTTTCTGCTGTGTAAACACGTAATTGCCATCGTTTTTATTTTCATCGTCGTGAAAAAATTTAACAACAGAATATCCGTCAAGTGACATGTGCATCGTCGCATATGTTACTAAAAAAAAGGTTAAAATTTATTCCTTTCCTTTCTTTCGACTGATGGAACTTGACCCTAAGTTTTGTTTACATGCGAACTTACCCTCAGTTCAAAAAAAATTCATATGGCGGCTTCCGCTGTACTATGATCATTCTTTAGATTTTTACGTTCGTACAAGAGTTTGCACAATGCACACACATACAGTATGCCTACTTTACGCGAGTTTTGTGCCAAGTTTTGTGCGTCTACCAAAGGCATACCATAAAAACGCCTACTTTTGAGCTTTGGTAGTTTGGTTTCGCAGATGTGAAGGATAAAGTACGTAACGAAAATTATATAATGTACTAATCCGTACATGCTAAAGACCGGCCATCTTGAAAATTGAATACTTAGGGCGTGTGCCCATGTGTTCAAGTAAGGGTTTTTTTCCGTCGTTTACACAGAAAATAGGACTTCCAACGAGAAAATATTACGCCGTACAAAAATGGGCAAAAACACAAGTACATTTTGCGTCATCTTGGAACTTGGAAGGTACGGCAATTTGGCGTTATTATCATCGCGACCCACTTCCAGCTCATCTTCACACTTGCACTGGAATCAAATCGCAACCTGATTTTAATCAAAATAACATCCTATTGACGAATAAGAAATTTGGATTGCACGCGTCAAACGTTTTCAAATTTTTTTGCACGAAGGAAAGTACACGCTATTTTTTTCACTGCTCGTCACGAGCATGCACATAAGAAAATGACAAACATGTACGGAAAAAAACTTGCAGGGGTCTCGGACCTCCATTTTCCTTCATGGGTCCTTTGCAAAAGTTTACGTCGTCCTCGTCTCTCTTCCTCTTTCTCACTCGATCGCTCTTATTTCTCTCTCCCCTAAATGAAATGCGGCAATGATGGTTTTAAATGAAAGATATATTTTTTATCTTTTTTTTGAATATCTTTGGTCGTAGTTTGACGGCATATCGAATGATAAAAGATAAATAAAAAAATCGGAAGCCATGGCGGAATGTTTACGTATTAATGACGTCACAGCGTGGCATGATTTCGCAACGTAAAAACCCTAAACATCTACGATGTCAGAAAAACCTCGACGTCTACAACCGTCGCCGTTTTTGTAGACGTCACTTATTTTAGGAAGTTTCGCAGTAGTCTACATTTCGTTTCATAGTCTGTCGCACATTTTGTAGACGTCTACGACTGTAACAAATTTGAAGTAATGAAAGCGCAAGTAATGAATGACATAGGAACACTTTGAAAAGTACACCGTAAAATCTGCGCTAAATTCCAAAGTAGCGTTTCAAAATTTCGGTTACATGGGCACACGCGCTTAGTGTCGGTTCTGACAAAGAGAACTGTCGTGGAGTCGGCTCCATCAGAGTAGAATAAGTCAAAAATAAAGTACAATCGAGGCAGAAGTACATGTCGAGGAAAAACCATCCTCATTTGTACAACTGTACAAGTGTACGTGAGTTGAAACCCTTAAAAACATGATGGACCAGGTTCAATGCACAACCCTAAAAAGTCAAACCATATATTGATGATAAACTAATAAAGGCAATGGAAGCGTTCCACCCATCCAGCCTTAGGATGTTGCGTCAGACGGAGAATATTCTCGTTGAGAACTCCGCCATCTGAGCCGAAAACGAAAAAAAAAGTCAAATCAGGCCATTTCTCCATCAGGCGCCGACAGTAATCGTACGGATACGATTACTGGCAGTAACATTTAGGCCACTTCTCGATCAGATCGTGTCAGCAAGGAATCTATTGCGTGCGTGCTTTCTTTTGATTGGATGCACGTAGATTCCCTGTTCTACGGCGAGATTCGTCAAAGATTCCAAAAGCGAAATATCTAAAGTCGTATCCGTACATCCAGCCGCAAAATAAAATTACGGGAATGTACAATTTGTACGTTCCTATTTTGTCGTTGTACTAACGGTGTAAAATTTCTACGTTCCTGTTTTGTCGTTGTACTAACGGTGTACAATTTCTACGTACCTGTTTTGTCGTTGTACTAACGGTGTACAATTTCTACGTTCTTTCTACAATTTCTACAATCCAGGCGCAACAAATTCCGAATGACGATGGATGGTGGTGGAGGCGTCACGACACATTCTTCAACAAACTTTTTGTGCTGGTTTTCGTCGGATCTGATTCCTGCCTGTCCGAAGGCGCGTGGCAAATGTCCGATGGCGCGCGGCTCGTACGTCACCTTTCCACGCGTAAACGTTTTACACGTCCGGTGATTGATGACTCTCCTCCCTGAGGAGAGTCATTAATCACTGGACGACGTGACTTCTTGCTTCGAAAAAACGTAATCGGACGGTCGACGTTGTCTCCCAGAAGTTTGGAGAATCTTGACGCGCCGACAGTAATGATGTATAAAAAAAAAAAAAACAGTACGGCTATGTACGAAAATGAGCTGGACACGTACGGAAATGTACTTTTTCCAGTAATGAACCTCACTTTTCGCCTGATGGAGGTTCACCCTCAAAGTACAATCACGCGTTCAAGATAGGCCATCCAACCGACAGAAGTTGTGTCAGACGGAGTTTAACGCTCATGGAGACGCTGACATCTAGGTGCAGAAAATCAAAGCAGAAGTACAATCAATTTCGAGTCGATTGTACGAATGTTGTACGGCTTGCAGTCTTTTGCAGACTCGTGAGGTCCACAAGATTGCCGCCTATCGCCATCCTCCCATCACCGAGCTTTCGCAGGTTTGCTTCGGAGGCCAAACGCGTCACTCAGAGCGACATGACTTGACGTGACAACTGGCCCAACGCGCGCCTGCCGTAGAAAATAAAAAGAGGTGTTCACAGATGCAAATAAAATATCAGTAAACAAAACTGTTCGATCGGTACTTGTTGGTTACAAACGCGTGTAATGATTGCACGAATATGTACACTTTGGTGATTGACCATCCAACCCTGGCGAAAGTTGTGTCGGTGCCGACCCAGCTCGTCGTAAAAAACAAAACAGAAGTACACTCACAAGCTTAATCGATAACCGATTCGATCGTATCGAGTAGCGTTGGGTATCGAGGACCTTTTGCCGATATTCGATATATATCGAATTTCATGTACCCGATAATCGATATATCGCTTCGATATATTGATAACCAAATCATCGCGATATATCGCTGATATATTACCGATATATCGCCGATATATCGTATCGACGATATATCGAAAATGAAAATTTTAGAATTTTTTTTGAAACCCCCCCCCCCCCCCCGCGCTCAGGGGGGGGGGGGGGGGGGGGGGAGTGGGGGAATTATCCGTATGGTTTTCCGTACAAGTCCCCATACGTTTTTTCGTACGGTTTTCCGTACTCTGACTGTACGATATATATCGCGATAATTTATGATGGTCCCGGTACGATATATCAAGGAATCTGCTCGATCGATATTCGATATATCGAATATCGAAATTATCGCGATATGAAACTACCCGATACCCAGCTCTAGTATCGAGGACAATACTGCATCACATACATGTACAGAAAGTAAAGTGGAAATCACAACCGCGCAACACAGAATAAAGTACGCACACAAACGGGCCATATCTTTGTACAATACGCACGAAAAGCGATCCGCAGATTTAGGGTAGTTTCTCATGTAACCGAAACTAGTCTTGCTACTTTGTTTTTTAGCAAAGATTTTCCGTACAACTTTCAGAGCATTCGGATGAAAACCCAAATAACTTGTTACTTAAAAAAGTGACTTAAGTAGACGCGTACGAAACAATGTGACTGATGAAATGGTACACAAAATGAGGTGAAACTTAGTGCGCCTCTTTGCGCCAAAAAAAAGTAAGGGTTTTTTTTGTCGTTTTCTTGTAAAACTTAGATCCGTACCGCGTAATTTTCAACTGTATAAAAATTAGAAAAAAAAAGAAGTGCATTTTGTGTCATCATCAAATTTAAGATGTACTCATGTTGTCGTCTTGTGTTCTTCGACCCACGGCCACGCCAAAAAACGCCATCTTCAAACTTTTCTTTAAAATACACGGCCAATGTATTTTAATACAAATTATTTTTGAAAAACAAATAGGAACACGTATTCGCACCTTTAAAAAAAAATCGAAAATTTCAAACGAATTCAAGCAACGGCGAAAGGTACATTATTCGTTATGTTTTGTCCGTTTCCACCCATGAAAGTACAAAATTTGTTTTTTTTGTCGCGTTTCGATTTGTACGAATTTTTCCAATCCAGGGGTCTAAAAATTACGATGCCATTTTGACAAAATCGTGAGAAATCTTTGAGGGCGCCCCTGCAAGTCCCACACGCCGTCTCTCTCATCCTCGCATTCCCTCTTTCAAACTGCACTATTCCTCATCTTGTCTCGAGGCGGATGCTCTTTCCTCATCCTGTCACGAGGCGGAGGCTCTACGCGAACCGGTGGGAAACTGAAGAAAACAGTGAGAGTGATGTTTTTCGACCACTACCAAATGTATTCAAGCACTTAGTTTACTTTAAAAAAATGAAAGCCCACAACTATTAGTGTTATGTTTGTTAACTCAGACAACGGAGGGTAATAAGATTAGTTTATTATGTTGTTTGGTCTGAAAATCCTACCAAGTTTTTAAAGGACTAGAATTACCAAAAACAAACCCTAATTATTGTGTTTAATATTGGTTCTTTACATCACGCATAATCTACTGTTCACATCGGTTATTCTATAACCAAATTTATATTATTGTGATAATTATCACTATTTTCATTTGTTTCAATTATTTTTTCCCTTGTCATACTATTTTACACTTTTTGACTTTAATGCCTTTCTCCTTTACTACTCAATCATTTATTGTTTTACATTTGTTCATTTTTTTCTACTTTACTATCATAACGCTTGATTATTTCACTTTTTATGAATATTATTATTATTTTCATTTGTTTCAAAAAAAAATTCCCTTGTTATACTATTTCACAATTTCCAGTTTTAATGCCTTTCTCTTTTAATGCTTAATTGTTTCATGTTTTACAATTCATCATTGTTTTCTACTTTACTGTTTTAACGCTTGACTACATCACTACTTTGCCTGTTGTTAATCAAACAAGAGGGGGTCAGGGTTTTCCTATTGGCTTTATGTAAACTGCCTACTTTGAGGACCTAAAGAGATCTCAGAGTTATACGTTATGGGCCTATACTCAAAGGTGCCCATCTTTAACGGAACTGACTCCATATTTTTGAAAAGTATAATGATAGGAGCTCTATGCGAAAAAAGGTTTTGGGGGATAGTCAGTAGACATGTGAGGCGTGGATCCACTCTAGGCATCCTTTGAGGGTTTGGAGGTAGCAGATTTACCAAGGATGCAAACCCAACTACATCAGAGGAGAAAAACAAAAGGAAAGTGATAGAAAGAGGGGAGGAAAAGGAGAAAGCAACACCAATAACAACAAGTTCGGCTTTCATGTCACTTGTTCGAAGAAATAAGGAGAATAATATTGATACCTGGGAGTATAATAATATGGCAACAAAGCATTTCATTCTCCGCCATCTTACCCAAGGACTTTCATCTACTCACTTACAAGTAGAAAGGCCATCCGATCTATAGATTGCACTTATAGATATGTACCGAAGTGGTAAGATTCAACAACAACAAATCAGAATATAGATGCATATGTTCACAAAAGAGGGAAGATGTTAATTTTATGTAATAAGCTTGCAACACACTTTATGGAGTTTGAGAGTGCTGGAAATGTAGAAACTGAAAAAGCAAAGGTTAGTTGCTTACCCATAAAGTTACTCGATGAGTATGAGAATACATTTAACCGTATACAAAATCTATTAAACTCCTGGTGGACTTGGATAATTATGTGGTAGGGATGATTCTCGTTTGAGAGAATACAATAGAGATCCGAAGTTTAAGAAAGAGCGGACGAGCTTTGGCAACCGAGACTTATTTGAGGAACAAGGACTCAAAGAAACCCTTTGGAAACTATAGAGGAGGGAGACAAAAAATTAATCCTATGAGTCCAAACCGATTGTTTCCAATGGGCTTTGTTGTGTTTGTAGGAAACCAGCGCACTATATGGTTGAGTGTTTTAAGCTAACATAACTTTAGCTTAAGGAGGGGGGGACCAATGGACCTCCAAAATGGAAGGAGAAGGCCCTTGTGACTAAGGTACATGAGGACGAAATCAAGAAGGAAGAGAAATGAGCTTTTATTAGATGAAAAGATGGAGGTGAAGATCGAGGTCAAAACTCCACGAAAAACAGAAATGTGCCTTTGGAGGTTTGATTGGTGAAGCAGGTTTGATAGTGAATTTAGGTGCTTCAATGCACATGTGTAAAGATACAAACATGTTTAGAGTAAGGAAAAATATGAGAGTAGTAAAAGGAATCTAGTGTGGAAAGTGAAAACCTAAGTGACACTAGTGGGTGTGCTCAAGGTAAGTCCCACAAGTTACCCTTCCCAAAAACATCCACTTATAAAGGAGAAAAGGTCTTAGATTTGGTACATGCAAACATCTTGGGACTTGCGAAAGTTCCTTTTGTGGGGGTAAAAGGTATATAATGTCCATCATTGATGAATGGTCATGGAATTCAATAGTCTAATTTCTAGAAGCAAAATCAGAGGCCCCCTACTATTTTAAAGATTACAAGGTATGGAGTGAGAAAATATATTGAACTCCAATCAAGAGAGTAAAGAGTGATAATGTTGGAGAATATACCTCCAACCAGTTTGAAGATTTTATGAGGAAAAAAGGAGTACAACATCAAAAGACAGTTAAATAAAATTTTGAATAAAATGGAGTAACCAAGAGGTTGAATAGGACAATAAGTGATAGTGCTAGGAGTATGTTGTCTGATAAGAAGAAAGGAAAAAGGTTCTCGGATGACGTAATGAATTGTGCAAACTACCTCAGGAATAGGGTTCTTACCTTGGCAGTCAAAGGACAAGAAGCTCCAGTTCATTAATTTAAACTCTAAAAAAAAAAAAAAACTTTCTTGAACTTAATTGTCCATTTATTTATTTTCTTAATTTTATTTTGAGTTTCGATTTGAATTTGAGTCTGAATTCGAATTTGAGTTTGAATTTTAATTTCAAAACTTTGAATTTCTAAAATCCTTATTGGCACGTAATTCAAATTCAAACTCAGAGTCAAATCGAAATTATAATTAAATTACTCGAATCATTATAATAAAAATTAAAATTCAACTTTATATTCTAATCAAAATCCAATTCTAAAATAAAATAATCATTCAACAATATTAACGTTAAAAATCAAAATCAAATTCAAACATAGATGTTGTCGATTTAAATGGTGTTGTATTACAATAATAATATTAATTATTGAATTATCGCATTGAAAAAGATCGCGGCTAAAAAACCACAAATTAAAACAATCTCACACTTAATCAATTTCTCTCCCTCTCCCTCTTCCTTCCTATGGCCCCTATTTCTCTCTACCATCCTGTCCCTTTACCTCATCAAAATCAGCTCCTCATTATCAATCGCCTCAATCCCTCTTTTCACTATGTTTCGTTTCCTTGTCTAACTCAAAAATCACTCTCTCAAACGGCGAAAAAATTATTAACACTAATAGCAGTTAGGTTATTGTCGTTTCGTGTAGAAATTAATGGTCTTTTAAAGTATTTTCTAGGTCTGAATAGAAATAACAAAGAAGCCGCGGCAGTCTACCTCTAACTTCTCTCTCCAACTCTCAAACTTGTTGCAATCACTGAGAAATTGGAGAGGGAGCTAGAGCCATGGCTACCTAGGCTATCCAAAGGTTTACGGGAAATATATATTAGTTAGGGGTTTATTTACTAAAAGGTATGTGCCGTCCACAGGATTTGATCCTGGTACCTACCGGCCGGCAAACATGCGGCGGTAGCCCGTAGCCTTAGCCGTTAAGTCTATAACTAGTGTTACGTACTATATGGTTTGATAATTAATTAAACACTTATACGTAGGATAGTTAAACGTAGGATAGTTCATTTAACTGAAATAGTTTTACGGGAGACATAGATCTAGTAATGTAAAAGTACGGATAACGGTATGGATAAGAAACGAATACCGCGCATTTATTTCTTTACCGAAACGAATACCGCCCATGTATTTATTACGGCTACGATTAAATGGGAATTTAATCGGACGGCCGAAATTAAACGTCGAGATCGCAAAAGAGAATTTCGGTGGTTTTTGATCATAGCCACATCGGATGACACGTGGCAGAATGACATTGGATCACGGCATCTCCGAGGATTAAGGGAGCAAATCCGGATATACCACGTGTCGACATTTAGGCCATGTCGTACAATGTTCGTATAGAAAGTACGCTGGCAGTTGTACTTTTGTGTACGGAACTACAATTTGATTGGCTTTATACATCAGTAGATAGAGTCTGTGACAGAGATAGGACTTAGAAAAATTAGAAGATAGGACCCTCTCTCCCAGAGAACTTCTGTACAAAAGGTCAACTTTGACCCTCCATAACTTATTGCTCAGGGGAGCAAATTCAGAGATTCATTTTGCTATCGACTTAGGGGAGTCTTCTTTTCAAACAGGTGAAGTTGGTCGGAGTTATTGTCTGCTAGGGTGGCAGTTATTTTTGCTGAAACACAAAGGGGTCAGGATTATCTTAGAGGCTTCTTAGAAGCTGTCCACTCTGAGGACTTATGGAGATCTCAGAGTTTCATTTCGCGGTATTTTCGCGAAGTGACATACTAACATTTATTTGTTGGACGTGGATTGTCACTATTGTAATTCGTACTTCTACTGTCCTATTGAAACATTCATGTTTAGTTTGTCCTTTTACATGATATTTTCAATCCTAGAACACTAAGTCTTAAGTGTATCACTTTAATTAGTGTTCATGTACTTTTTGTACATAATGATCTTTACGTAGAAAGATTCCCACTAAACACTTAGAATCTTTGTACCTAATTGTACCTCAACTACTAGATATACCTAGATTAATCGTAGTTCCACTTAATAGGTGTACCTAAATTAGTTATACCTAAATTAGTTTTACCTTAACTTAGATTAGTTCGACCTACACGCTTGAGTTCATCTATAAAACTCAAGCGTCTCACTATGTTTAATATATAATTCTTTACTATTGAACCTAAGTTCACGACAGCCTCAGTTGTCCTTGCTGTCTTTATGTACTTTGTACTTTTTCCTGTTCCTTTGTTTTAATTTATTCCTTTGTTATGGCCACTAATTAATTAGGTTATGGGCCCACAGCTTCGGCCGTGTCAAACTCAGTGCATAAATTTAAAGGTCAAGATTTTAACAACTGGAAATTTCTCATCCAGCATTTATTCAGTTTTGAAAATATATGGGGTCACGTCATAGGAGATGTCATCATTCCTATCGTGCCAGACGAGGATGACGATGATTTTGCGGCCACCCAAACTGCAATCATTGCGTGGAGAGAAAAGGACTCCATCGCTTTATCTCGTCTCATTTTGTCGTTGGATGGAACAATCGCGAATCTTGTACGAAGCGCAACAACCGCAAATAAAGCGTGGCGACTTTTATGCGCCGTGTACGAAACAGACACATGGTCACATCGTTTGGCCCTTCGACGCGAATTCATTCTTCTTGAAAAAGATAATCCTGGAGATATGTTGTCTTTTATACAAAAAGTACAATCATACGCTGGACGTTTAAAGTGCATTAATTATCCTATAACTCATGAAGATCTTATCAGTGTAAATTTGGCAAGATTACCGCCCAGTTTTGAATCTTTTGTTGGTACGGTTGACAAAAATCCTGCAAGTGTCACCTAACCTGATTTGACCAATCAACTCATTTATAAAGAAAGCACACAAAAATTAAAAAAACATGTTACATCATCTGACGCCACAGTACTAACTTTTGTCATTTCAAAAAAATCTTTTTCAGGTGCTGCAAGATCTTCTACTTTTTGCAGATATTGCAAAGAGAAAGATCATCTTATTGACGCGTGTCCAATTCTTGCTCGTAAACGTGAGCGTGCGTCAAGCGGCGGCGGCGGTGGTCAAAACAAAAACAACTATACAAATCCAAAATCGCCGCCCAATCCGCCTGTTGCGTACAATTCCATTCGACACGCCACTGCATCATTCATGACCCCTTCGTACGGTCCTTATGGTCCTCCTCCCCCTTGGTACAATATGACGCCTCATTTTCAATTCGCACCAACTGTACCTCCTCCACTTCTCCAATCTGACTTAACGAATCCAGTAGCGTCACCCATCAACCAAATCAATTATGTACCTGCTCCCATACCTCCACTCGATTATGGGTATGCTTTCAATGCTTCAGGTAAAAATTATGATTGGTTGATAGATTCTGCTGTCTCGCACCACATGCCATGCTGTAAATCCACCATGACAAATCTTGTAATGCTATCTACCCCTTTACAGATTTTACTTGGAAATAACTCCATTCTCACGTCAAATTTTGTTGGACAGGTGGCAATAAACCAAAATAGCTGAGAACCACTCATTTTGGAGAACGTTTACTATGTTCCCCAACTCAAAAAAAGGAGGGGAGGACACGCGAAAAATTTAAGACATTGGAGAGGTGGGAGGCTATACGGGGAGGTTAGTAACCAATCTAGGCTGTCTTCCCCTAATTTTTATCCATAGTTAACTTGGGAGAAAAAAATCAATTCAAAAAGAAAATCCTATTCTGAAAGTATCAAGTAACTTTGTTTATAACTAAGCCTTACAAGAGTCTAAGGGCTTTCATTTGACCGAATGACGATGGAATGTTTCCACTCAACTGGTTCTCACTCAAATATCTGTTAGACCTCGCATACCCACCCAGCAGGGCCCCCCCAACACAATGCCCTTTAGTTTTTGATGGACTGGGATAAAATACAACAAAGAAAAATTGAGGATGAATTTAAGGTATGTACACTCAGGTTTAAGATACACTTTTCACCTTGACAAACCCATTTGAACCATAGAAATTAAAAAATATGACATTTATAATTGTGCATTTTGTAATTTTTAGGGATTCATCTCTAAGGCAGCCCCTTCCCATCCCCATCACTCTCTTTGTTAAGTCTTTTTCCTCTTATATCTTGTCAAAACCTCGTGCGGGGTGCATAGATTTAAACGTGAAAAACGTGGAGACCCTTGCTAACGCAAGAAATGTCTTTCTCTAAGATTTTATTACAATAACGTCGAAACCTCTATTCACCTATGCGTTACAAAAGTCTACAAAACAAAAATATTTTTTCAATTTTAACTCCCACTCATGTATCCAAACGCACTCCTATTAAAACTCAATTTGATTACATGATGCTAATAGATTATTGTACTTTTGCTTGTGTTTAGAAGTGTAACGCCAAGTCTTTGTTGTACATATTATTTATCTGATTTGCAACTTAGAGGATGTTTTTCTTTCCTCTATGCCACGCACAATTTTTTTATTCATGTATTTATGTGCTTAGATTATTTTCTCTATTGAAAATTCGGATCATTCACGAAATAAAAACTTGCACCTCTGACTCTCTCGAGCCAGCCCATTCTTCAATTGAACGGGGGAGGAAGAGAAGGGGAAGAAGAAAGTGGCAAGCTATAATCACTAGCTCTTCTCGAGTCTTCAATTAGACAGAGGAGGACAAGAGCAGAAAGTAAGGCTTGAAGGAGATTTATTTTATTTTTTGGCCATTTTTGGAAAAAAAAAATTGTTGACGAGGATCAATAATTTCCATAGGAGTCTTTTTTGTTAAAATTTCTCTTAAATGAATGTAGAAGGGACGAATCTTTATTTCTATCGGGAGGGTGAAAACACAAGGAGATTAGAGTCCACAAGGTATCTCAAGTTTGCATTTCTAATTTTCTTTCGCTAAGTTGAAAAAGGAATAGAAAAATGAGTACTTTGGCAAGGTTTTTTTGTACTGATTGTATACAATATTTTATTCAAGAATGAATAAAAAATGGAGCTTTTTGGAACAGGATGATCTTCCTGTTGCCTTTCTTGAACTATTCTAGTGATAAAAATAGGAAAAAGAAGGGGGTAAATTACGATGTGCCACAAGATATTTATCCACAACTGTCCGCATCTAGCTTTCTCTTTCTCCCTCTCTCTCTCTCTTTCTCTCTGTCAGTTCTAAGCATGGCCTCCACATATTCATCTAAATATGGATCCCTTAGAATTGTTTCAAGAAAGATCTACTTTGATCACCACTCTTTAACTCCCCCATCTCACCTCCACTTTCTCTCCCATTCGAGGAAGTTATTCAATAGCGCAAAGCCGACAACTTCAGTGTTTAAGAGATATAAAAGAGCTATCGATTATACATAGTTGATCATAATGCACGTTATTATCTATAGTTTCCATTTTATACAAAAGCACGTTCCAAATAAAGGGACAATTTTTTTGTTTGAATAAACTTTAAGAAATTAACTTTATAAACATATAAAATAATTTTTTGCAAACATGCAATGATAACAAATGATAACAGCCATAGCATGCCTTTATCTCCATTTTCAATCGGAGTAAAACCCCATTTTAGATGTAGCAATAGGCTTTATTCTAAATTTATACCTACAAGTGGTAGAGGGATGTTAGTTTGTTGATGGACGATGGAATGCTTCCACTAAACTTGTTGCCATTTAGACGTCTAAAACCCAGCACCACGAGAAATTCATCCCCTTCCCCCAAAAATGACTTTTATTTAGTATGGACAAGAAGATGAAAGAACAAAAGGACAGTTGAATTCTAATTCTTGGTAAATACGCATAAATTGATTTATCCAGCAATGCAACCGATGAGTAGGCATTAAATGGATTTTCACTTAAAATCGATAGATTAAACCACCTCCTTCCCATTTTTTTTCAAATCGAAAGGCGTAACAAGATTCCAATGATGTTTCATTTTTACAAACCAAATTTAATTATGGGAATTTGGAAGTATAAGCATATACACTGGATATGTAATCTTTGTTAAGTTTTCCTGTTTAAAACAAACCCTAATCACTCCTACCACCCCTTTTCATCAATCATTTTCCTCCTATCTTTTGTCCAATCCTTGTGTGGGGTTTATAAAAATCTGCGGAAAAAGGTGAACACCCCTGCTACCGAAAAATATGCCGTTTAGTATGATTTCTTTCCGATTTTATCAACAAATTTCCACCTAGTTATTTAAGGACTTCATAGAGCAGGTTGAGGGATAGAGAGAGAGAGGGAGAGGAAAAGGGAAGGAGAGATAGAAAGAGAGAGAGAGAGAGCACTCGATAGCCTAGGTATTGGACCAACTTTGGAGCATAGCCTTTTTCAAAATTTTGCTTCACCTATTAATCGTCAGCCGAATGGAATGATTATTTTTTTGATTAGTAGAATTTTGTTCGTGATAATATTTTTTTCTTCATATTATTCCATTCTATATTTTTGATAAAATTAAACACTGCGTATTGTCAAAAATCAATCACAATTATCGTTTTTCAAGATTTTATATAATACCTCCTAAGGATTTTGCACCCCGATGTTTTTTTGAGTGTTACCAGATTATCAAGAAAACATAGGGAAAAAAAAAAGAATTTAGATACCTCCTCATCAATCCACGGCTCTCAGAAGATCAATAAAACTGTCACCCTAAGTTGAAGTCTTTCCCTGATTTAGTCCAAACCTAAATTGGAAATATAAGATGATTTTTCAATTACTTTATGAAGCTGTGGGAGAGCTTTAAACTTTGCTAATCAACTTAACTATATACACATATATAATGTCCATTTTATACAAAATAATTATCATCATTAAAGCACAATTATTTATTTTAATAATGAGATTAAGCAATTAAAATTAGTAATTTACGAAACCTAACATACATTAATAAACCATCAATACTAAATATCCTTTTTATGCCTATCGCTCCGTTTTCAAACAAAGTCCTACCCCATTCTGAAAAATTGAGAATTGGCTATATTCATAATGTAAACTTACAATTCCAGGAGGGATGTCATTTGACTGATGGACGATGGAATGCTTTCACTCAACTGGTATGCTTTCACTCAACTGGTTGTCAGCAAGACCACTTTAATACCAAGAAACTCCACCTCCCTAGCCCCAATCAGTGTTGAATATCGGAAAGATATAAAAAATTTAACTATTTGGTTTTACTTTAAACATGTTATATAACATAAATGTAAAGTGAACGAACACATTTTTTTCTCCTGTAAACTTATTATTTCTCTAATTTCCATGAGCCCTCTAATTGAGCTCGCCAAGAAAAATCTCAAGTTTCTTTAATCCCAAGGCTATTGAAGTTCCAACTATTGATTTTAGGTGCTCACCCTAGCCCGAGGCCGAGGGTTTAGGGTAGATAAACCTAAAATATACACTAGGAAGTAGTGCCGTTATGTGTCTCACAAAAGTTTATAGTGATGGGAGAAGAAATAGATGTAGACAATAGAGGGAGGCAGGTTTAAATAACTTTGAATAGGATTATAAAGGTAGGAATTACATTTGTCTCAAGGACATTCGCTGACTAATAAAGCAAGATACTCCTCCTACGACTATGTGTCTAATCTTTATGATTTGGTGATCTCTGCATAATGTGTTTCTATGAATAAAATTATAAACATCATTCTCTACCAAATTGCTGTGTAAAAGCTTGTTTCAGTGAGATATGATTTCTTCTTGTGGAATGATTACTATTTGTACATGTGCACTCCAATCTGAATGTGAAATGTGTGCACGATGTGGTCCAATCACTAAACACCAAATTACACAGTGTCAGCTTTCGGTGGCCGCGCCCAAAGAAATGCGTCAGTTTCGCACCAAACAGTATGTCGTGGAATCTTCCTCAATTTCGTACGATTGTCGGTGCTCAGATATCCGTAAATAATATCGGTCAAGATCGTCCAAAATTAACACTCCAACTCAAGCTCGTGTCGATATTTGCCGCACTCTTCGATTTCGTCCAATCGGTAATTGCTTGGGGCTTCGATGGTACAATTCATGTGAAATATTTTCTTTTACATTTTGTACCCTGCTAAATCCAAGAAAAGTGCGATTTCATTAGTACTTCGCAGATTTTGTTTAGCGTAATATTTTTTTCCGTTGAGACCATGTGGTCCTTAGAATCCTGTCTGGACGTACGTGGACCAAAATGAGTCGTATGTTGTACAAGGGAATTGCGCCGCAAGCAACCTTGTCTTTTGTTTTTGACTCGTCAATCCAATAACTTGACGTGTAATCCTCTTTGTTGGTGCAATCCTCGAAATTCAAGGTACGTTTGATCCTTGGTGAATTTCGGACGTCGATTTTAATGTCGAGAAGTGAGTCCATTTCGACGTCGCATTGAGTCGCGAAATAAAATTGTTGTCGCTTGACCAATTTAAATTGTTCGATTTATAAATTTGTGGTCGCAATGACTTCGCTTGAAATGGGCGATCATATTTTTCGTTCGCGATGCCTCCCGAGATGAAATTGTCGTCGCTCGACCAATTTCAATCGTTCGATGCTTGAACGCGTGGCCGTGATGACGTCGCTCAAAATGTGCGACCATACTTATTGTTCTCGCCATCGTAGTTTGCTCACAAAAGTACTTGTACTGCGTTTGTCGCATCCATATAGTAGGAGGCGCTTAAGGTCCACTATATAAATAGGTTTTAGACTTGTTTTCTTTGAATCCTCTCCTCTAATTTCTTCTAAGTCCTTCTCTTCTTTGCGATAGCTTACAATGTCATGACTTTAACTCCTTTTAATTCTTAGACTGCCATCACTTAGAGGGTCTTCTTGACTTAGGTTTTTCTTTTCCTCTAAGCTGTCTGCCCCCTTTTCCCCTCTTAATCCATTAATAATGAATTTGCCAAGGGATTTAGGGTTTTGGATTTCCTTTCCTTTTTTCCCATCCACGCCTTCTACTACGTATTATATGTGGTGGCCTTCCTCTAGCCGAGTCCTAGGGCTTCTCCCTACTTGTCTCGCGGATTATTGAGGCAAGATTTGCATTTTTGCTTCTTCATGAGGATGAAATGTTGAGTTATGGATCTCCAACATTTCTTTCTCAACTGCCTGAAATGAGAACTTGATTTCTTCTTGATTTCTTCCTCTGATGCAGCTTGGCAATTTTGTGTTTCTTGTAGAGTACCAATTCAAACATAGATGTTAGTATCTCTTTTCAGACTCTTTCTAACCCACTCATGCCTTCCGCTGTGATCTATGTTTTGCAAGTTTTTTTCCATGGGCTGCTTAACCGGCTAGACTTTGGCCGTTGCCCAAATGATGGAGGATGGAGACTTGGTAAGGCTGATTGTCCTTCCAAATTTCGGTAAGTCTCCTTTCCCCCTCCTTTGAGATATTCCAGTGCCTAATGTATTCGTGTTTAGGGTTACCAATACCTCCTTGTAGGTCCTTCGAATTTTCTTGGCCTAAATTTCTAAGATGTTGTCTTCTTTGCATATTTGGATGCTTTCTTTGATTGATTAGACTCGATTTGAGGGTGTAACATCGTGTGCACCCCCACTATTGCCAAATTCTGTGCTCCCTTTTGGTGAGTTCTGGTGAAACAATCCATTTTGTCACAGCAGGTCTTTGCTCCCTTTTGGTGAATTCTGGTGAAACAGTCCATTTTTTTGCTAGCATTCTTTTTCTCCAGAGATGCCTAAGAGAGTTTGAATGGTTAGTGTCATTCTCTGAAGTTTTGTATGAGTTATTTTTGCTGAAGTTCCTTATTTTGCTGCAAATTTCTTTACACCTTTGGTTCTTGCTATTACAAAATCTAACTCCTTTTCTCCTCTTTTGTTTGCAAACTTTCCATCTCTTCCATTGACTTGAAGACATGCGATGTCTTCCTTGCTAGAGGTCTCGGGGAAGGATATGAATGCTCTTGCATTTGCTTGCATCTTCCATCTGCTGTTTTACAACCACTTGAGCAAGTGAAGCATTAGAATTAGCAGTAGAAATATACATAATTCACTCACATAAGCTTACCAAGAATCCTACCAAACATATGTTTTCTACAACTCATCAAATCTCACAAAAATATCAAAACTGCTTCAAACTATACCATAGTGTAGAATATTACAAACACTAACAACTCCAAAAGTTTCAGCCTAATTGATAAAAAATACATCAAGATATGCAACTCAAAAGTTTCCCAAAAATAGTTTGCATATTACACAATGTGGAAGTCTGAATACATCAAATGTTCTAATTCTTAAGTTTTATACTCGTAGTGAGTTTCTACTCCTAGTTGTAGTATTATATAGTGATATTCCTCTGATACAAATGTTCTTCAGAGATACGTCGAAGAACCTAATTACCACTAAGGTCTAAGTACTCCTAATCACGCTAAAGCTAATTTTGGCAATGTACAATCAATATTACTAAGAGATCAATACAACTGATTATACAAGTACTTGTCGCCGGCTTAATAATAATTGCTCGCATGCGCCCATCCTGATGTTGCGAAAACTCTTGCTTGCAAATCACTTGTGATCCTTGTATGAATCTTGTCCATTCACTGTATTCATATCAACCAAAGCTACGTTGTCATGTTCCGAACCATATTCAACGTCAGCGCAGCTTCGTTGCAGCTGCGTCCTCTCGTACTGAATAACCGCCATTGCTTTGTTCCATCTGCGTCGCAGCTGCTTTGTCCCATGTAGGTCGCTGCTGCATTGTTCGATATGCGTTGTAGCTGTAATGCCTCATTGTATCGGTTAGTTGCACGCACAATTTTGGCACGCAAGCGTGATTTTTGTTTGCACGTGTGGTTTAGTTTGCATGCACCATTTTCCCACCGTCACTAATTTCATATCGTCGGTGCATTTATTTGTGATATGGACCCCATTCTCGTACGTGTCTAGTGGAATGAATACTAATGTAGTGCGATGTGTTTCATTTCGTGTGTAGGTACGCGATTTGAAGGTGCAAGATTCGAATAGCGTACGCCGATATCGTTTGGTGGTCGTACAAAACAAGATGAACAAACCTCCGCGATATTTCATTTTTACTTTTATTTTCTCTTGTACTTTCACTTCAGTTGGAATTTCGCGACGTTTGAATCGCTTGTACACGGAGCGTTTGTTGGCGCTTTGATTTTTGGTTCACATTAAAGTTGTTAACCCATGTAGGTTCACGCATACATGTAGCTAGGAATGGTTTTAATCCGCGAATTGTGAATTTTGTAACGTAGGCATATGGTTCTGGTCGCTTATTGGCTAGAACCCAAACTAGTCACGTATTGTACAGTGAAATACTCTCACGTTATTAGTTAGTTACCAAAAGTCAGAAATTAGTACTTTGGCTATTTCGTTAGTATTTAAGCTATTGCTTTAGGTTTGTAGTCTCATAATTTGAGAGTACAGGAAATGGTCGAAGAGGATTTAGATTTTTGTGTCTTTTTCCCTTGTCTTTTTCCTTAGTCAAATTGTCAATTTTTTCATGCAAGGCTTTTTTGCCTTAGTTTATTAAACGCTTAGCTTTTCTCTTTCCTCGTTATACTTTCATTGTAAGCCCTACAAGTATTTCACTCGGTTCCCGCCGGAGTCTGCACAGTTTCCCTTCAACAACCTCTTTTAGTGTGGATTGTGCCTACTTTCTCACGTTGTTTGTGAACCTTTGTGAATGCCTTTTGTGAATTAGTTTTTGACTTTTTCTTGTCTAATTTTCGTTGCCTTGGTTGGAGTTTGCTTGTGGTTTGTTAGAATCCGGTTATCTTGGATTCTCTATAGCTTCCAATTGCTTGTTTTCTATTATCATTTTTCTGCAATTGGTTATTAGTGTGTCAAAATCCAATTTTCTCAAATTTTGTGGAGATTTTTAACGTTGTTTCTTTGTAATTTCTTGTTGCTATTTTTACTTGTTTGTTAGAATTCGGTTATTTCGGATTCTCTACATATTTTCATTGCTTTTTTTCTTGTTGTTTTTTGCTGCACTTGGCGTGCCAGGATCTAGTTATCTCGGATTCTCCGCAAATTTGTATTGTTGTTTTTTCTTGCATTTTTCTGGTTTTGTTTTTTTATTCGAAATCCTAGACCTAACTTTGTTGTTTTGAAAAGTTTGTTTCGTGCGTACGCGACAGTTCGTGCGCTATGGAATTTAATGTGGAGATTCGAATGGATTCATGGAGTGGGGGAGCGAACGAACGAATATAATTTTAGTGATGTAAAAGACTCACTGAGTGGCGGGTACAAGCATTGACAAAAGGACGGCGAATCGCGAAGCGATCCGATGTGGAATAAACGAAATGTTGAAACATGCACCGCCGGTACAGCGCAGTTGCGACGCAAACAGGACAATGCAACTGCGGTTATTTTGGATGAATATGCGCCGCCGGTACGGAGCAGCTGCGACGCAGACAAGTCAACGCAGCTGCGGTTACCCTGATACGATCCGCACGGATAAAGCAGCTCACGCAGCTGCGAATAATATGACTAGTATAGATTGTGAGTAATGATATTTACTTAATGGTAGCTTGGTTTTTGACGTACGAAGATTGTGGAGATATTGGTGTAAATATTATGTACAACATAGGTTTGTCTTTTTGCTAATTATTTATTAGTGTTGATTTGTTCGATCTGACATACCTCGAACTATTCCGGTATACTTACAATAGTTTAAGTAGATGGTAGATACCGTACGGCTGGTATGCCTCCTTACATTCAGTAGTGAACTCTCTAAGTATAACTTGTAGGACTTTAGAATATTTTGAAAAGCAATGGCAGACTGTTTTTTGCATCTTTGACCTGTTGGTGTGATCACTCTGTTTGGTTCTTTCTTGTGAAACTTTGTGGAGTTATTCTATGATATAGAATCCATATGTGTGTGAAGTTTCATTGTAATCCAGTATCTCTGTAAGATTCTGTGAA
Organism: Zygnema cylindricum; assembly: GCA_037447655.1. Classification (NCBI taxonomy): domain Eukaryota; kingdom Viridiplantae; phylum Streptophyta; class Zygnematophyceae; order Zygnematales; family Zygnemataceae; genus Zygnema; species Zygnema cylindricum. The sequence continues at coordinate 124,527 of JBBHKE010001050.1, read as the reverse complement.
CAGTCTAAGTGGTTAGTTTGTGAAGTTGTCACCTATTTTTGGGAAACTCTGGACCTTATATCTTCTACATGCCTAAGTGGATTTGGCTGTAACTTTTTGGGAAACTCTGGACCTTATATCTTCTATATGCCTAAGTGGATTTGGCTTTAACTTTGGGATTTAGAGTGTATATGTTATTGGTGCAGTTTGAGGTGATTCTGTTTACTGTGGAGTAAACTGTGCTGTCTGTAACACAGTTGGTTTTGAGGTAGTTTGTGGGTGTTTCCGTGAGTAATCCATGGCTGAAACAGGCTATGGACAACAAACTCCTGTAAGGAATACACCCAGACCGTGGAGCATATTTGCTACCCATCGGCTTAGTATTCGTGTACTCTCAAATTATCATTCTCCTCTCTCTTGTGTGTTTTAAAAAATAAAATAAAATTGTTATATTTCATTTTCAGTTTTTGTTGAAAAAAACATAAAAAAAATTATCTTTCATTTTCAGTTTGGGTTCTTGGTTTTTTCTTTTCCATTTCCAATCCAATTTACTTGTCATTTTCATTTTTGCTTCTCAGTTTGGTGTGAAAAAAAATTTAAAGAAAAAAATATATATATTAAACATTATTTTCCATACAAAATCTATCTCTCCAATTCTAAATTTTTTGTCACCTATTTTTAACCTGGTTTCTTCCTTTTGATCCGGATTTATCTTTCCATCGGTTTTAATCCTATTTCTTCTCCACTTGAAGTTTCTTTTTCAGTTTGCCTTTGAAGAAAAAGTAAAAATATTGATATATATCTAAAATTTATACATCTTAAATACTTATATTTGGTTTTTTTCAATTTATTTCTTTAAGAGCTTTCCTCTAACCTTATCCTATTCTATTTCTTTGCTGCAGATTTACACCTATATTTTTTGACAATTTAGTTTTTCTTGGTTGTCAAGTTAGGGTTTTTCTGTAGAATAAGGGTTTCCTACAGAATTAGGGTTTCCCGCAAAATTAGGGTTTCTTGCAGAATTAGGGTTGCGTCAGGCCTAAGGTTTGCCGAAAACCTAGGGTTTGGGCAGCCTCTTTCCCCTAATCCTAACTCACTTCCAAGTTTATTTGCCTTTCTTTTTTTTGTTCCCGTATTTATTTTCCTCTTCCTTTGGGTGTGGACATTTTTGGTGAGGGCCCACGCGGTTCAGAGGTCACTAGGAGGAGACCCCTTTTAGAGGAAATTTTGGGAGTGGAGTGCGCGGCACATTCACCCTTTGAGGCAGTGCAAAGCCCCAGCAGAAGCGATCAACTGCGGTTCACCTTTGATAATCACCAGATTATTAAAGGTGTTGTTTAAGTATCACGATGCGTTGTGGGTACAGGCGCATGTTAGGATAGATGGTTGACTATTTAGAGGGTTTGTGCCTGGATTGGGTCTCATTAAACCCAATTGTATTGAGCATCTGCATTTTCCAGCTTTCCATGCTTGTGCTTGCCATCTGGCCATGAGTGGCCTCGTGTTTCTCCTATTGTATGTTTGGGGTGGAATTTTCTCGTTAGATCTGGCCGTTGGTGGCCTTGGATAAAACTATTTTCTGACTGTGGAACCTTAGATCTGCACCTCTGGGTGCTTGTTTAGAAATTATCTGCTTTTCTGCACCTCCGGGTGCTTGTTTATAAATTTTCTACTTTTATAGATCTGGCCCTTTGGCCTTGCCCACTCGTTTACAGGGTATATGTTTCACTAAAAGCAACTTCTTCATTATATCTGGCCATCGCAGCCGTGCTAGAGACTATTTGAGATTGTTGCCTACGTGTTTGGTGTTGTTCTCACTGGTTGCATTTCGGATAGCTCGTGTTCATTATCCGTCGTCGTGGTTCCCAATCTTCTTTTATGCCCACTGACAGGAACAATTTTAATTTTCGTCCCGGGTCTACTCGTAGTGGGTCTACTCGTAGTGGTGCAGCTTTCCGCTAATCACCTGTTGACCTAATGGATCTAGCAAATCTACCTAACTCTCCTATAATTTTAGTTCTAATAGCTAGAACTAGGCATTTAGCTAGTCTACCTATTTCTCCTATAGTTTCAATTCCAATATCGAAAACACTGTCAGTCCAGTGATGTCTCACATCCGTCTCTTCTTCGTCATCTGTCTCCTCTACGCTATCTATAGAGGAAACTGATGACAAAAGTGGCAAAGAATCCACTTTTAGTTCTCTCTCATTTTGGTCTTTTTCTCGTCTCATTTTAGTCCCATCTTCGTACATGCCAGTCAGTGACATGGTTTCCTCCCCGGAGAGCCCTGTGAGCAATATGCAATTTTGCTTTTCGAGATGAAAGATACAATGTCTTTATCCCATTTCCGTATGCTGTATGATGCTCAAATGCGTGATTTGGCATTTTGTTATCAAGATCGATTTGATCTTCGTGTAGCATTCTCTCTCCTTTGTCGATACCTCGGAGGGTCGACCTTTACACTATATTCCCGCAAGTATGACACGATACTCGCAATAAGAGAATATTCCCCTGTTTTGGGTGGTATACCTGAGGTCATGGGAAAGATAGAGATCCCATATCAAGCAGCTGTCCCTGAGGTCGTAGATTCCCAAGGTAATGTCCTTCTCCCTGCTGTCCCAGAAAATCCTCGGCATTATGTTGTAGCTGCACGTGGTGCTGTCCCAGCACGACCAAAGATGACAATTCCGTTGCGAGATCCACTTTGTATCATGTTTGATTTCTTAGAAGCACAATATCGCATGCTAAATCTTGATCAAGTAAGAGAATTGATGAACTTCAAACGTAAACCAGGTGGAACCGGCCCCGATTTACGTGCTCGCATGGAGACTCTATCTGAAGCTTTATCGGACCTAATGTCCGACGCTGAAGCTGTCCAAAAATTTGTTGGACAGTTTCCGGCTCACTCGTAAAGATTTATCCAAAGTCATCTCACTCAAACATACGGTTTGAAATTCACATTTGACCAGGCCGCCCAATATGCGGTTCAATATGAGATGCAATCGTGTTGGTGGGAAGCTCATGATCGTTTGGAAGTTGCTTCCCCACTTTCCCCACCAAGCTACCCATGGCCCTATAGCAGGTATGTGAAAGTGCCTTCCCTACGAGCTCCACCATATAACCCCGGACACAAGTTGTGTTTTCGTTGCAGAGAAACAAGGCATGAAGCCCGCATGTGTCTTGATAAGAGGGCCATATACACTCACTGTCAACAAATGGGACATTACACCCATCGATGCCATATTAAAAACCCAGAGTTCTCATATCAAAATCAAATGAAAAATAGGAGTATTCTCGCTCGTTCTGCCAAGCCGGTCACCCTACCTAAGGAGACCGAAAAAGAATCTACACCTCCTAAAGTTTCGCATAGAGAGAGAGAAAAGATAGAGCTACAAGCTACTATGGCGGCTATGATGAAGGAACAGTTCGCACCCTTCATGGCAGAAGTAAATCCGCAATTTACCAGAATAGTCCGAACGATCCTTCATATGTGGACGTTGGTCGGTCAAACCGTTCGGTATTCTACCGTCCAACAACGAGCAACCATATTTGACAAAGGCTCGGAATATTATAATTGAGTTGGTAACCTAACAAATTCTCGAATCCCACTATCTTTCAAGAAATAAACTCCCTTCCCTCTTCAGGAAATAACTTCGTCTATCGTAGTTGAAGCACTTATAATCTTGGATAGTACAATCCAAGATGCTCATGGCCTCAAGGAACGGTTGAGCATTCTATCGTCTATAATTGAGGACGTGCCCAAGGCCTCTCCTATTTTGGGTGAGGTCATTGCAGCCACAGCTTTACGCGCGTTGCAGCTGAATCGCAATCTGTTAGCAGTCCAGCCAATTTCGGCGAACGAACAACGTACATTGGATCCCCACATCAGCTTTTTTGATAACAGCCAACACTCATTCATAGTCAATGGTGTCGCACCTTTCCTCCCTCTCATGGACACCTTAGCCAAACCCGTGATCATTGGATCTGGATTTGAGTTGAAGCTTGGCCTCAGGGAACATAAGCTGCAACCCACAACCACACGCTTACTAACTTCAGCTGGTACCATAGAGCTGGTTCTTGGAATCACTAAGGACGCCCTCATTATTCGGTTTCAAACTGAAACCAAAACTGAATTTTCTGAAATATCTTCAAATGCGCTCGTTACTAAGTGTAGCGATTACGAATGTTTGGTTGGCCAGGACGTTATATTTCGGTTTTGTGGCGGTGTAGATATGCATGACGAGACATTCTGTTACAAACCCAATCACTTTCCTCAGTGGAAGATTTGCCTTCCACTTTTTTCGGAAACAATCCCATTGCCTATCATGGCTTATTCGGCAATAGCATTTCCGACTTATGGTGCTATCATGACATTAGATACTAACATCTCTCCATGCACTTCCTCGATTGTCAAGAAGACTTCTAAAGGGTTGTTCACTTTACAGGGTGCAGATTACGTGACTATTAAGGAGCATGCCAAGATTGGTTCTTCATGTTATTTGTAGGATTTTTCTCTGGATTTCGATTCCTCGAGGACACTCAATGCTGTGGAGACTTTTGATCGCGTGTTCGCGGGCTTCCGATTGTGTTTGCCCGCTCCTCCGCAGGCTAAAGAGTTGGGGGGCGAATAAATGGATCTCTCTCCCTCGGCTTCCCACTCACCTTCCAACTTTTATTAGGTCCACTTGTTATTTTTTTTCACATCGTCATTTTCATTTTTGCTTTGTATTATATTTTTTTTTGCTTTGGGATTTGCATTACTCGTTGTGTATTACACTTATTTTGCTAGACAGCTGGTTGGGTGCACGCTTGTGGGTTCAATATTAACTATGCACGACAGGTGTTATGCCTCATTGTATCAGTTAGTCACATGCACCATTTTGGCACGCACGCGTGATTTTCGTTTGCACCATTGGTTTAGTTTGCACGTACCATTTTCCCACGGTCACTAATTTCATATTGTCAGTGCATTTATTTGTTACGTGGACGCCATTCCCGTACGTATCCAATGGAATGAATACTAATGTAGTGCGATGTGTTTCATTTCGTGTGTATGTACGTGATTTGAAGGTGCAAGATTCAAACAGTGTACGCGGATATCGTTTAATGATTGTACGAAACAAGATGAACAAACATCCACGATATTTCATATTTACTTTTATTTTCGCCTGTATTTTCACTTCAGTTGGAATTTCGCGACGAATGAATCGCTTGTACACGGAGCGTTTGTTGGCACTTCGATTTTTTGTTCGCATTGAAGTTGTGAACCCATGTAGATTCATGCATACATGTAGTTAGGAAGGATTTTAATTTGTGGATTGTAAATTTTGTAACGTAGGCATATGGTTCTGGTCGCTTATTGGCTAGAACCCAAACTAGTCACGTATTGTACAGTGAAATACTCTCACGTTGTTAGTTAGCAAAAGTCTTAAATTAGTACTTTGGCTATTTTGTTAGTATTTAGGCTATTGCTCTAAGTTAATAGTCTCATAATTTGAGAGTACACGAATTGGTCGAAGAGGATTTAGATTTTTTTGTCTTTTTCCCTTGTCTTTTTCTTTAGTCAAATTGTCAATTTTTCCTGCAAGGCTTTTTCTGCCTTAGTTTGTTAAGCGCTTAGATTTTCTCTTTCTTCATTATATTTTCATTGTAAGGCCTACAAGTTAATTCACTCGGTTTCGGCCGGAGTCCGCACGGTTTCCCTTCAACAACCTCTTTTAGTGTGGATTCTGCCTATTTTCTCAGGCTGTTTCTGAACCTTTGTGTATCCCTTTTGTGAATTAGTTTTTGACTTTTTCTTGTCTAATTTTCGTTGCCTTGGTTGGATTTTGCTTGTGGTTTGTTAGAATCCGGTTATCTCGGATACTCTATAGCTTCCAATTGCTTGTTTTCTATTATCATTTTATGCAATTGGTTATTAGTGTGTCAAAATCCAATTTTCTCAAATTTTGTGCAGATTTTTAACGTTGCTTCTTTGTATTTTCTTGTTGCTATTTTTACTTGTTTGTTAGAATTCTGTTTTTTCGGATTCTCTACATATTTTTATTGCTTGTTTTCTTTTTGTAATTTGCTGTAATCGGCGTGTTAGGATCACGTTATCTCGGATTCTCCGCAGATTTTTATTGTTGTTCTCTTGCATTTTTCTGGTTTTGTTTTCTTTATTTGAAATTCTAGACCTAACTCATGTAAGAAATATACCCAGACCGTGGAGCCTATTGGCTACCCATCGGCTTAGTAAATAAATGGATCTCTCTCATGGCTTCCCACTCACCTTCCAACTTTTATCCCGTCCACCAATTATTCTTTTCACATTGTCATATTCATTTTTGCTTTGTATTATACTTTTTTATCCTTTGGGATTTGCATTGCTCTTTGTGTAATACACTTTTTCATTTAGATAGGTTTTTGGGTTGCATGCTTGTTGGTTTAATTAGACACTTGCACGACATAGCTGCTTTGTCCCATTCAATATGTGACAAGAATATGTGGATGTCGCTGCCATTCCTAAATACCTGTTCTCTCCTTAAGTGACGACGCGTGTCCTTTACACTATATTTTAGTGTGTTTCTATCGTTACACTATTTTACTAGGACTTAAAGCTTTCCAAAAACAACAGGTTTCTCCCCGCTTAATTTACTTGATGATGAGTTCCCACTTGTCCCCTTTTTTGCCATGTTCAAGTGTCTAAGTTTGTTAGTTTTTGAGCTTTCAACGTTTGGTATTAATTCAGATTTTCTTTTTTCAGTGGCATCCTTAGATAAAGATCTTTGCGTATCAACCTTTAATTCGATCTCCTTTGTGTTAGTTTCACTTTCACTAAGCTCTAACACTTCTCTGATAGGTATTTTACTTTTTATTTGTAGAAATTCTAACACCTCTTTCTATAGTTTTGTAGGATTTCTTTTTTTTCGACACTTCGGTCTTTCCCACCGGTGCGAATTGTGATGGCGAGTGATGAGGTGGAATTGAAACTCTCGGTTGGTGAGGGTGGTGTTTGACGCATGGAGCTTTTTGTCGTCATTTTTGTCTTTGATAAGGATTTGATTTCGTTGCTCGTGTTGTTCTCCTTTCTGCTTTCCTTCCTGTTGTTGATGTTAAGTTTAAGCTTGTTAGCATCTAGATCTTTGGTTTGTATCTCATTTGTCATGCTTGTTGACAATTGCACCCTGATTCCCTGTGTTCCCTCTATGCCCCTCCATGTGCTCCCATGCATTACCTTCGTGGCTGGATCTGTTTCTGACCTCTTTGTCGGTTTCTGATTTGCAAATTGACAGTTCTGCCGTGGCCAGTGCTACTCTTCAATGTAGTCGCATGAAAGGTTGGTGGAACCCCATGGCACCATCTGATTTGTGTGCTCCCCAGGCTTACGCGGACATTCTTACCAACAGATCGAAAAGTTTCCACGCTCTTGCCCATGAAGGTTTTTGTGATATTCTCAGTTTGTGTTCTAACTCCGTATTTGTGATTGCCTTTTATGCATTTAAGGTTGTTTTGTACATTTTTTGCTTCGGATTTTCTTGTTCCTCTTTTGGATTTTTCCTTACTTTTGCATGGCTCACCTTGTGACAGGTAGATGAGTTCAGATCCGCATAAGGGGTTTGATTCCTTGCAGGAATCTGAACGTGGAGGTGGAGTCTGAGAGATCGGATTGGTATGGGACTCTTGGAATCGGCGAATCTGAGCATTGCTGATCACTTGGCTGTTCCCATGTGAGAGTCTCCCACTCTCTACTCTTTCTTTCTCCCTCCCACTTCTCCAATGTCTTGTAGTGTTTTGTTGTACTTGTAGTTGGTTAGATCAAAGCAAGAAATTTTTTTCCCTGCTCCTTGTTTGTTGAGTGACTACTTCCTGTTGTGGTTTTGCTATGGAATGCCTTGATCTTTGTCCATCAGTTTCTGTTCAGTGCTAAATTTTTGCCACTTCTCGCATATTTTTTGACCGCACCTGCTTGACTCGGTTGGAGTTGTCTTTCGTTGTGGCCTCGCTATCGCTGTCGTTCTTCTCTCCCTTTGCAACTTGCTTGTGAATCTTTGCACCCCATGTTTGGTTACAAATTCCTCCAAGGTTTGTTGTGATCTGCTTGATGGAGTTTGGGTCACAGTTTCCTTCGTTTATTGCAAGTTCCTCGTGAGGTTAAGATTCCCTTCGGTCGACTTGCTTGTCTCTTTGGCTATCTCCAATCTCTTTTTCCAGATTGCTTTGTACTTGCATGAAGTTATACTCCTCAAGGCTAGCCTCCTTCTTCTTATCATTGTCACTCGATTGTAAATGATGAAGTTATTTTCTTCTTCAGTTCCACTTGAAGGTGAATTGTTGAATCATGAGAGTTTGAGTGGACTTCAGACAAGTATCTGGTGTGTTGGATTCGATCTCCGCTACCACCTCCAGCACTTCGTTCCACTCCTATTTTTTTGCATTCTGCTCCTCCAACTGGGTGAGGACTGTTAAGAATTGACTTGGTAGTGAGAGTATCAATCAACAAATCTGCGTGGCCATTGAGAAAACTAGCCCTTCTGACTTTGCTACTTGGTCTAATAGGTTAGAATAGCGAGTGATGTATGATTCGAAGGATGTTCCATCTTGGTTGAATATCTTGAGAATATATTTGGTTAGATGTTGCTTCCCAGTGAGTGACAAGTTGGGTTTGACTTCATCCTTTCTGTGGTTTGTGTCAGCACATCTTTTGCTTCCCTTACGTTCCTCCGCATTTGATGAGTTTGTTGTTTCCCTCGATATTTGCTTCATCCCCTTTGACCTTGTCACAATTTTGGTCCATCATAATCCTTCCTATGTGACAAAATGTTTGGTCTTTTGTCTGCTGCATCTAGTTTCTGATGAAACCATTCTAATCAGAATTTTTGTTTGCTGGATTTGGTTTTCGATGAAATAATTCTAATCAAACTTTTTTTTCTGCTGCCTCTACAGATTTTGCAGGAATTGAAAGTGACATGGCCTTGGACACAATTGTCGGATTCGATTGTGCTCGACTCCTCTACCGTGTGAACTTTGAACACACACCGGGCACCACTCGAAGTAGGCCTATAACCTATTGATGTTAGGCGCTCACCCTTGCCTCTGGCGGAGGGTTTATGGTTGATAAACCTAAAATATACACTAAGAAGTAGTGCCATTATGTGGCTCACAAAATTTTGCAGAGATGGGAGAAGAAATAGATGTAGACAGTAGAGAGAGGCAAGTTTAAAGAACTTTGAATAGGATTGTATAGGTAGGAATTGCATTTGCCTCAAGGATATTCGCTAACTAATAAAGTTGGGTTCTCCTTCTAACACTATCTGTCTAATCTTTGTGATTTAGTGATCTGTGCACAATGTGTTTTTCTATAAATAAAATGCTAAACATCATTGTCTACCAAATTGCTATGTAAAAGCTTGTTCTATAAGAGATGATTTCTTCTTGTGGAATGATTACTATTTGTACATGTGAACTCCAATCTGAATGTGAAATGTGTGCACAATGTTGTCCAATCACTAGATGCCAAAATACAGTGTTAGTCCTCAATGGCCACGCCCAAAGGAATGCCTCAGTTTCGCACCAAACTGTATGTCGTAGAATCCTCCCTTGATTCCGTACGATTCGATTCTCTTGTGTATACAATATCAACGCTCTGATATCAGTATATAATATTGGTCGAGATTGTCCAAAATCAACACTCCCACTTGAGCTTTTGTCGATATTTGCCATGCTTCTCGATTTCGTTGATTGGTCATTGCTTGGCGCTTCGATGGTACTGTACCTGCGAAATATTTTCGTGTACATTTTGTACCCTCATAAATCCAAGAAAAGTGCAATTTCGTTAGTAATTCGCAGATTTTGTTTTGCGTAATATTATTTTCCGTTGTGACCACCTGTGGTCCTTAGAATCCTGTCAGGACGTTCGTGGAATGAAATGAGTCGTATGTTATACAAGAGAATTGCGCTGCAATCGACCTTGTCTTTTGTTTCTAACTCGTCAATCAGATTACTTGATGTGAAATGGTTTTCGTTTGTGCGATCCTCGAAATTGAAGGTACGTTTGATCCTTGGTGAATTTCAACCGTCGATTTTATTATCGCGAAGTGAGTCCATTTCAATGTCGTATTGAGTCGCGCAATTAAATTGTTGTCGCTCGACCAATTTACATCGTTCGATAAATAAATTTGTGGTCACGATGATGTGGATCAAAATGGGCGATCGTATTTTTCGTTCGCTAAGTGTCACAAAATGAAATTGTTGCCCCTCGACAAATTTCGATCATTCGATGCTTGAACGCGTGGCCGCGATGACGTCGCTAAAAATGTGCGACCGCACTTTTTGGTCCCGCCATCGTTGTTCCCTCACAAAGGTATTTGTAACGCCTTTGTAGCATCCATATAGTGGGAGGAGCTCAAGGTCCACTGTACTGATAGGTTTGAGACTTGTTTTCTTTGAATCATCTACTCTGTTTTCTTAGAATCATCTACTTTAATTTCTTCTAAGTCCTTCTCTTCTCTGTCATAGCTTAGGATGTCATCACTTTCACTCCCTCTAATTTTTAAATGACTTAAATTGTCTTCCTAACTTAGGTTTTTCTTTTCCTCCAAGTTGCCTGCCCTTTTTTCCCCAATAATCCTTTTATAATGAATTTTCTAAAGGATTTAGGGTTTTGGATTTTCTTCCCTTTTTTCCCATCCACGCCTTCTGTTCCACATTATATGTGGTGGCTTTCCGCAGGCGGATTCCTCAGGCTTCTCCTTACTTGTCTCGCAGATTCTTGAGGTAAAATTTGCATTTTTGCTTCTTGATGAGGATGAAATGTTAAGTTATCGATCTCTAACATTTCTTTTTCTGCTGCTTGAAATGAGAACTTGATTTCTTGGTGATTTCCTCCTTTGCTGCAGCTCCTGCAATTTGCAGTTTCTTGTAGAGTCCCAAGTCAAACATAGATGTTAGTATCTTTATTGAGACTTTTTCTAACCCACTCACGCCTTCCACTGTGATCTGTCTTTACATGTTCTTTTCCATGGGCTGCTTGACCGGCTAGACTTCAGCCGTTCACAAATGATGGAGGATGGAGACTTGGCAAGGCAGAATTTGTCTTTCCAAATTTCGGTAAGTCTCCTTTCTCCCTCCTTTGAGATTTTCCATTGCATAATGTTTTACTGTTAACGGTTAGCAATACCTCCTTCTAGATCCTTCGAATTTTCTTGGCTTGGATTTTTGACTATTTACAGTTAGCAATACCTCTTTATAGGTCTTTGGAATTTTCTTGGCCTGAATTTCTGACATGTTCTCTTCTTGTGCATATTTGGCCGCTATCTTTGATGGATTACACTCGATTTGAGGGTCTAATATCACGTGCACACCCACTATTGCCGGATTCTCAGCTCCCTTTTGGTGAGTTCCAATGAAATAGTCCATTTTCTGCTAGCATGTTTTTTTTGTAGAGATGCCTAAGAGAGTTTGGAGGGTTAGTGTCATTCTCTGGAGTTTTGTTGGAGTTATTTTTGCTAAAGTTCCTCCTTTTGCTCCAAATGTCTTTACTCCTTTGGTTCTTGCAATGACAAAATCTAACACTTTTTCTCCTATTTTGTTTCCAAACTTTCCATCTCTTACGTTGACTCGAAGACATACAATGTCTTCCCTGCTAGAGGTCTCGAGGAAGGATGTGAATGCTTTTGCATTTTGCTTGCATCTCGCATTTTTTTTTTTACAACCACTTGAGCAGGCGAAGCATTAGGAGTAGTAGTAGAAGTAGACATAATTTACTCACAAAAGCTTACTAAGAATGCTTCCAAACAGATGTTTTCTATAGCTCACCAAATCTCACACAAAAATTCAAACTGCTTCAAAATATTCCACAATGTAGAATATTACAAAGACTGACAACTCTGAAAGTTTCAACCTAGTTGATTTAAAATACACCAAGATATGCAACTCAGAAGTTTCCCAAAAACATTTTGCAAATTACACAGTCTGTAAGTTAAGATACATCAAATGTTATAAGTCTTATGTCTTATACTCGTAGTGATTTTTTACTCCTAGTTGTCCTATTACATAGAGTTGTTCCTTTGATACAAATAATCCTAAGAGATACGTCCAAGAACTTATTGCCACTAATGTCTAAGTACTCCTAATCATGCTAAAGCTAATTCTGCAACCGTATAATCAATATTATTGAGAGATCAATACAAGTGATTGTACAATTACTTGCTCTCGGCGTTATTACTATTGCCCGGATGCGTCCATCCAGATGTTACGAAAACACCTGCCAGCAAATCACTTGTGATCCTTTTATGAATATCGTCTATTGACTTGATTCATATCAACCAAAGCTACGTTGTCCAGTTCCAAACCATACTCAACGTCACTGCAGCTCGTTGCAGCTGCATCGTCTTGTACTGAATAAGCGTAGCTGCTTGTCCCATCTACGTTGTAGTTGCTTTGTCTTATTCAATATGTGACAAGCATATGTGGATGTGAGTTCCATTCCGAAATACCTTTTCTGTCCTTAAATGACGACGCGTGTCCTTTACACTATTTTACTGTTTTTCATTTATCACACTAATTTACTGAGAGTTAAAGCTTTCGAAAAACAATAATTTCCTCCCCGCTTAATTTCCTTGATGATGAGTTCCCTCTTTTGCTTGTTAAACTATCCAAGTTGGTTAGTCCTCTGTCTAAGTTGGTTAGTCCTTGAGCAGTCAACGTTTAGTATTAGTTCAGATTTTCCTTTTCATGTGGCTTCCTTTGATAAAAATCTTTGCGTGTGAGCCTCTAATCTGATCTCCTTTGTGTTAGTTTCACTTTTAGTAAGCTCTAACACATCTCTGATTGGTATGTTAGTTTCTATTTTAGAAATTATAATACCTCTTTCTATGGTTTTGCAGGATTTTTTTTCTTCGACACTTGGGTCTTTTCCACCGGTGCGTTTTGTGAAGGCAAGTGATGAGGCGGACTTAAACCTCTCGGTTGGTGAGGGTGGTGTTTTATGCGTTGACCTTTTTGTGGTCATTTTTGTCTTTGGTAAGGATTTGTTTTCCTTGCTCTTGTTGCTCTCCTTTCTACTTCCTTGCTGCTTTTGATGTTGAGCTTGAGCTTGTAAGCATCTAGATCTTTGGTTTTTGTCACATGTGTCATGCTTGTTGACAATTGCACCCCGATTCCGTGTGTTTGTTTTTTGTCCCTCCATGTGCTCTCATGCATTACCATCTTAGCTAGATGTGTTTTCTGACCTCTTTGTTGGTTTCCGATTTGCAGATTCACTAATCTCCTAAAGGTGGTGCTACTCTTCAATGTAGTTGCATGAACAATTGGTGCAACCCCATGGCTGATCTTATTTGTGTGCTCCCCACGCTTCCGCGGACTTTGTTACCAACAAATTGGTAAGTTTCCACGCTTTTGCCTATGAGGATTCTGGTGATATTATCAATTTGTGATCTTACTCCCTATCTTTGACTGCCTTTTATGCATTTAAGGTTGTTTTGTGCATTTTTTGTTTCGGATTTTCTTGTTCCTCTTTTGGATTTTTACTTATTTTGGCATGGCTCTCCTTGTGATAAGTCAATGAGTTCCGATCCCCTTGAGGGGTTTGATTCCTTATTGGAATCTAAACTTGGAGGTGGAGTCTGACAGATCAGATGGGTATTCGACTCTTATAATCACTAGATTTGCATATTGTTGATTACTCGGCTGTTCCCATGTGATTGTCTCCCACTCTCTCCTCTTTCCTTTTCCCTCCCACCTTTGTCATCTCCTTCAGTGTTTTGTTGTACCTGCAGTTGGTTAGATTTGAGCATGAAAATTCTTTTTAAGCTCCTTGCCTGATGAGTGATTGCTTGCCGTTCTGGTATTGCTATGGAATGCCTTGGGTCTTGCCTAATGAGTAATTGTTTGCCGTTCTGGTTTTGCTATGGAATGCCTTGGGTCTTTGTCCATCAGTTTCTGTTCAGTGCTGAATTTCTGCCAATTTCTTGCAGATTCTTTGATGATACCCGCTTAACTCGGTTGGAGTTGCCCTTCGTTATGGCCTCGTTGTCGCGGGCGTTCTTCTCTCCTTTTGCAACTTTCCGGTGAATCTTTGCACCCGTTGCTTGGTAACCAATTCTTCCGGGGTTTGTGGTGATCTGCTTGATGGAGTTTTGGTCACAATTTCCTTCGTTTATTGCAGATTCTTGTTGAGGTTTAGATTCGCTTTGGTGGACTTCCTTGTCTCCTTGGCTATCTCAACTCTTTGTGTGCAATTTTTTTTTTACGTATATGAAGTTAAACTCTTCTGGGCTTGCCTCCTCCTTTTTTTTGTTGTTTATCAATCCCACTCTTTGTTCTCATTATCAATCGATTTTACCTCACTTTACCTGCCTTCTCTTTTTGTTCCAGTTGCAGGTGAACTGTTTGAGTCATATGAGTTTGTGTCGAATTCAGACACATTTCTACTGCTGGATTCGATATCTATTAGCACCTCCGCCACTTCGTTCCACTCCTAATGTTTTGCATTGTGCTCCTCCACCCAGGTGAAGATAGTTGAGAACTAACTGACTTGGTAGTGAGAATAACAACCAACAAAATTTGTGTTGCCATTGAGAAAACTAGGATTTCTAACTTTGCTTGTTCTAATAGGTTAGAATAGCAAGTGATGTATCATTCGATGGATGTTCCTTCCTAGTAGGATGTCTTGAGAATATTTTTGGTTAGCTTTGTCTTCCCAATAAGGGACTGGTTGGGTTTGATTGCATCCTTCGCAGTGTTTGTGTCTGAACTGCTTTTGCTTCCCTTGACTTCCTCCACACTTCATGAGTCTGCTTCTTTCCTCGATATCTCCTGCATCCTCTTTGACTTTGTCACAAGTTTGACATGGTCCCTTATAATCCTTCCCATGTGACAAAATGTTTTATCTTCTGTCTGGTAGATTTGGTTTCTGATAAAACCGTTCTGATTGGACTTTTTGTTTGCTGCCTTTGCAGCATTTGCAGGAATCAGAAGTGACGTTGCCTTGGACTCATTAGTCGGATTCGCCTGTGCTTGAATCCTCTACCTTTTGGACTGAAAAGACACACGGGGCACCACTCGAATTAGGCCCATAACCTATTGATTTTAGGAGCTCAGGCTAGACCTTGGCCGAGGGTTTAGGGTAGATAAACCTAAAACATACTCTAGGAAGTTTTGCGGTTATATAGCTCACAAAAGTTTATAGAGATGGGAGAAGAAATTGATGTAGACAATAAAGAGAAGTAGGTTTAAACAACATTGAATAGGATTATAAAGATAGGAATTACATTTGTCTCAAAGACATTTGCTAACTAATAAAGTTGGATTCTCCTCTTAAGACTTTGTGTCTAATCTTCATAATTTGGTGATCGCTGCACAATGTGTTTCTATGAATAAAATGCCAAACATCATTGTCTACCAAATTGCTATGTAAAAGCTTGTTCTATGAGAGATGATTTCTTCTTGTGGAATGATTACTATTTGTATTTGCGCACTCCAATCTAAATGTGAAATAGTGCACGATGTGGTCGAATCACTAGATGCCAAAATACATTGTGTTAGTTGTGGGTGGCCGCGCCCAAAGAAATGCGTCATTTTTGCACCAAACTGTATGTTGTGGAATTCTCCCTCGATTTTGTACGAATTGATTGTGTCGTCTGTACAATATTGGTGTTTTGATTTTCGTACATAATATCGGCCGAGATCGTCCAAAATCAACACCCGCCCTTTCCAAAAAAGAAGTTTATGCATTCAAATCAGAACTTTAATCACTCTTAAAGCCCTTTGTTGAGTTTTTAAGGGGAGCAAAGCGGAGCAAACAGAGAAAATTGTGCCCGGAGGTGCTGTCAAATTGTAGGTTTTGTCCTTTTGCTATTCGTTATGTTCAAAACCGCTCACGAATGATTTAATACTTATTGATGATATTTGTCTTAAAATCGATATTATCAACATTATTGATAAAATAGTTGTAGTGCAATGGTTATCGTACTATATTCTTTTATTAAAGGTAATAGGCTCAGTCACTGGTTGCTCACTCTTAAGAAACCCACCACTCCTGAAGATCCTTATAGATGCTTTCCACTATTCAACCACTCTATCACTTTAACTGATGTACTTTATTGAGTGATCCATATCCGACCACCCCTTTTTGATTTCTATTTTCATTCAAATGATTAAAATAACCATTTAAAGTAAAAATCGAACAAAAAAATGGGGATTCGGAAATGAAGCCTTTCATAAAATTTATAAATTTCAATACATTTTCTTGGCTATCTATGATTCTATGGTTTATTTTCATAAGGAAAAATACATGATGTAGATATTTTAATTCGTTTTAACTTTTTAGGTCAAAGAACTTGTCTGAAAACTATACATGATGTAGATATTTTAATTCGTTTTAACTTTTTAGGTCAAAGAACTTGTCTGAAAACTGTATGGGGTGAACTTGTCTGAAAACTGTATGGGGTGGAGGGAGGGTGCAAGGAAGGAGGAGTGGGAGGAATGTGGGGAGGGAGGACAATGAAGGGATTGATATCGATGATTTTCTACTTTGGTTTGTGGATGATTTCCACACTATCTTTCCTAATCTTCCTCACAAAGGGAGAGGAGAGGGTGGGTCCCTTCCCAAACCCCACCCTCTTGGCCCCATTTTCTCTCTTTCCTTTTACCACCATCCTCTCTCCTCTTCCAAACCACCACTCCATTCCCCCCCCCCTTACTCTCTCCCCCCTCTGACTGTTTTCCCCATTTTCCTCCTTCCTCTTTCAACAACTCGGAAAGGATCTAAGAGGCTATAAGGAGAGGAGTGAAGAAGAGGTTACGGTAGGGTAAGGTTAGGGTTGAAATTGGGTCGTGTAGGGTTGACGGGTGGGAATCAAAGATGTTTACAAGAAATGAAAAAGTAAAGAGGGTAAGTTGGGAGATACAAGAAGGGGAGGAGTTTTTATACCCACTCCTCCTTTAATCCTTACATACATTTGTCTTGGTGACAAAATCATTAGTATATCAAGATTTTCACATTACGTAGCTTTCTTCCTCATCAAAGTGACTACCTATAATGTCCATCCAAAACAATCAAACGATAAGAATTAAGGTGCATTAACCACAATTATACGGAAAAAATAAAACTTGTAACGTACAAAATAGAAGTGCCAACATAAATTAAAGCTTAAAATGCCCATTAAGCCTTGGTAGCCATTTTCGAACTAGGTTATACCCCATTCTAAAAGAAACATTGTTTTTTTTCGAAATTCATTCTTACATGCTTACGACGGGTGTTAGTTGACCAAAGGACGATGGAATTTTTCCTCTCAACTTGTTTAAAGATGGTTCGCTAAAAACACCAAGAATACCCACTCCCCCAACCCCCCTCCAACCCAAATGACATCTAGTTAGTTTAAACTACAAGATAATACAACAAAAATGAAAAATACCCATGAATTTTATATACCTACACCTGAAAGGATTTTATCTATCATTGCGCTACAAAAAAGGATAAACATGATTTTGAATGGATTTTCAATTGTAATAGATAAATTTGGCCACCTTCACTTCACCTATTTTTTTACGAATTGAAATGTGTAACACAAGGTTACAAGAAATTTTCCGACTCTACAAACCTAATCAAATTATAAAACTTGAAAGATATTAATCATGTTGCAGGATAATTAATCATTTGTTAGCCATTCCTCTACAAAACAATCACTTTTCGTCCCCACCACCCATTTTGAGAAGCACCTTTCCTCTTATCTTTTGTCTAATCCTTCTGTGGGTTGTATAAAAGTTCAAAATAAAAAGGTGGACAATTCAACATTGTGACTAACATGTTCGAGAGATTTACCAATTTAACGATGGACGATGGAATGCTTCCATTCAATTGGTTGTTGAAGAAATATCTGCGATACCGGGCAAGCATACCACTCCCCCAACCCCCTAATTATTATGGATTGGCAGATAAAGCAACAAGTTTAATTGATCATGAATCCTTGGTAATTACAAATGAAAGACTTTCTCTACCTTTGCAGTTACAGATTTTGATAAACATGTTACTGAATATAAAGTCACTTCTGATTGATGGATTTTAACTTAAAAAGAAAAGGATGAGACTACAAGACATTTATCATCCTCAAAAACCAAATTATATCACAAGAATTGAAAAATAAAACTCTTTTACCTGAATATGTGAATATTTGTTAGGGATTCCTCTCAAAAACAACCCATTTTTACCTCATTATCCCCTTTGATAAGCCTTTACAACCTTATCTTTTGCCCAATATTAGTGGTGTAACAGTATCATAGGTAAAGGGCATTTATTTCCATCTACAATGAGCACTACCATGTTGATATTTGAGTATTTCTAGGTCTTTATTAGGAGAGGAAAAAGAGCAGAGGCAGTCTGCCTCTAACTCCATTCTCTAAGCCCCCACACTTGTTGTAGTCACTAAAGGCTGGAAAGTGAGCTAGAGCCATGGCTGCCTAAGCTCTCTTAGGAGACAGGAGTAGATAGCGGAAGGTTTTATTAAAATGAATCTTGACGGTCTTAAGATTCCATCCACGTACCTACCATCCGTCAAACTAGATGTTAGCTTTATCCGTTTAGTCTAAGACTAAAGTTAGATGATATAGGGTTAGTAATTATATATAGACTCACACGTAGACTAATTCATTTAACCGAAACTTTATTCGGGATGCATAGATCTAGTTATATAGAGTACAGAGAAGAAACAAATACCGCACGCTTTGTTTCGATAGCGAAACAAATACCGCGCAAGTAATTATGACGGCTACAATTGGAATTTAGTTTCAATCGGACGGCCGGAAAGGATGTCGCGATCGCGGAAGAGGATCTCGGCGGATTGTGCTTGTCGCAACATAGTATGACACGTGGCACAATGGTATTGGATCGCGGCAACTTCGGAGATTACAGGAACATATCCGGATATGACATGTGTCGACATTTTGGCCATGTCGTACAATGGCCATACAGTAAGTACACCGGCACCTGTACTTTTCTGTACGACACAGTAATTTGATTCGTGCCGTACGTCAGTAGATAGAGTTTTAGAGAGGGAATAGGACTTAGAATATTTTTGGTAGGTAGTCGCCTCTATGAGAGAGCACCTTGTATAAAAGGCTAACTTTGGGCAGCTATAACTATCAATTTACTTGACCATTTTCAGTGATTCTTTTTGCTGCGGACTCACGCAAGTCCAAGCTAAACAGGGGTGTAGTCGGTTAGAGTTTTTGCTTGCCAGGGTGGCTGCATTTTTAAAGGAAAGTCAAAGTGGGTGAATGTGTCCAAAACTCATATTCTAACTCTGCATTATGTGGTGGAATTGAGCACACATAAAGTCTTATTTCACAGGGGTGAAACTGTAATGGGTTTTTGATTGTCAAGGGGTCAGTCATTTGGATTTATATCAACTTGGAGTCGGCACTATCTAGATAAGCTTTTTTTGGATCTACGATTTCTATAGGCAATGGAGCACACAAAGTTTCATGCCAATAGGTCTATTTATCTTAAGCATTGTTCGTAGTTCAATTACAATCAGTTCTTTCATTGATCTAGTAGCATAAAGTTTGCGTACATTCATGTCTACGGCTGTACATTGTACAGCCAATCGAGTACGGAGTGAGATAGGGAGGCTTGAGGTTGGCCTCGCTACCACTTTCTTCCCACCCTTTCAAACTGTCTGTTCCTCCTTCCCCCCGCTATGCCCGCAAATAACTCCTCCCCTTTCTCCTAAGTGCTTCATCTATTCATCTCTATCTTACCGTCATATTCTTTCCCCCCCAAATTGTCTTTGGAAATTTTCATTAATGAATCTTACATGGATATGACAGTTGTCAGTTGACCAATGGGCAATGGAATCCTTCCACTCAATCGGTTAAAATGTAGCCATCTGTAATACCGGGAATTTTCACAACCCCTCGAAAAATTTCTTTCATTAATATTATTTTATCAGTATGCAATTGTATATTATGTGGATCAAGCCTATGCATTTGGGCAAAGACTAAAACTCCCCAATACAGATTTGTAAATGCATAATAAAACTAAAGTGGTTGCATATTAACCTCATCAGGGCACTTCTGGGGTCAAAGAAAGATTGTTGAGAAAGAGGTTTGACGAATGGATTCGATAAAAATACTTATTCCACGTCATAAATATGACGGTGATTATTTGATGTATAACTTAGCGAGTATGATTAATACTTGATCCTTCATCAATTTTTGACGAGTGAAAGGAAGAGAGAGGAGAATAGAGAGAGGGAGGGAGAGAGAGAGAGTACGTGTCGGTGATATGAATCGGTCTACATCCGTCCAATAAAACCGCAAAAATGCATTTTCTGTCACCAGACTATTTTGGATGTAAATCTATCCATCAGCGTGACTTCAAAATTAAGAAAAAAACGTGTTTTGTGATCACACTTTTTATCTAGCCATACCTTAAAGCATAAAATATCTTTTTCCCTAGTTAAAGTGACTCACAAACAGTGCCCTTTTCCCAAAAAATACTAAAATTAAATTAAAAACAATAGCCTAAATCGAAAAGCTCTTCTTGACGTATCGACGCAATTTAAACTAAGTCCACCACTTTGTGAAAGTACTCATTGGCTTTGGTCAAAAATCGTTCTTACATGAATATAGGGGATGATAGTCCACCAATAGAGGATGGAATGTTTCCACTCAATTTGTCGTTGTTTAGAATTGTGTGACACCAAGGCATCCCACGGCACAGCCCAAATATCTTCCAGCTAGTATGACATGGAAGACGATAAATCTAGAAAATTAATGAGTAAAAATTCTTGATATTGACACCTTAACGATTTTTAGCTAACATTTTACCTAATGAAATTGATGAACATGATTTTGAAAAGTTTTTAGTTATAACTGATTTGATTACTCTTCTATTTGCAAATTGAAATTTGTAATCTAAAGTTACTAGAGATGCTATTTCTTTGGAGACCTAGTTGAATTGTGACAATCAAATAACATGAATTAACTCCATCTTTAATCGTTTCTAAAGATAGCCCTCACTCCAATCGCTCATCATTTTCTATCTCCTATAATGCTCCTATTGGAGGTTGAGATGGGGAGGCCATGTTTATTTATCCCACTCTAAGGCGACTAGTGGTGGAGGTAAGAAAAGGGGGAAGGTTTTTTGACCTAGGATTGGCCTTTGCTTCCCCCCCTCCCCCGTCCCCTCTTTAAGTACGACCATCTTTCCCTCGTCTAATCCCCACTCTCGCCCCTTTTTCCCAAAAACCTCCTCCTTTCCTCTCACATCTACTCTCTCTCACCACTTTTCAAGCCAGAATCTCCTCCCTTTTTGGTAATTCCATGATTAGCGTCAACCACTCTTCTCTACCATATATTTTTCCCCCCTCCCCTATCTCCCCTTTCCCCCTCCCTCTCATTGAGGAAATTAAATCTTCTCTAGCTATTTTTTTATTTCCCTCCCTTTTTAACTTTTGGTACATTAATTTTTTAAAGTATTGAAGAGATGTGAGTCAATCGATGGATGATCGAATGCGTTATCTCAATTGATTGTTTTGTAGCCATCTATGACAAGAAAAATTCAATTTAAAATAATAAAATCAAAATTAAAGTCAAATTTTATTTCCAAACTAAATGTATATATTGTTAAATTTCCTAGAAATCCGGTATTCGGCATGTCCCACACTTGGGAAAATTGAGCCTGCCAGGATTCGAACCTAGGACCTTTCATTTCAACTGCGAACGCACTACCACTGTGCCACCATCTCGATATAGAGATTGGCATGTCCGTACCCATTGATTACAAGCGGCTCGAGTATGGATATTTGATATTATACCCCGTATTGGACCTGCTTCACGTGCCAATCCAACACCCCCTCTACGGGAAAGCCGGATTTTCCATATTGTACCCCGTATTAGACCGGCTTCATGTGCCAATCTAACACCCCCTCTAACGGGAAAGTCGGTCAAACCATCTGCAACCCTTTTAGATTTATTTCTCCCCTTTCCTCAGAATCTGTTGAAGACTCCCTTTTTGACGAGTTTTTTGTTTCCAAATATCTATGAAACAATCCTCATTAATTTGAACTCCCTCAAGTTTCTCCTCTCTCTTTAATTCCCTTATACCTCCAAAAGCACGCTGTTGCTTTCGTGTATTTCTGTGGGTTTTTCATTTTTCCCCATATTACCAATGCAGAGAAGCTCCAAAATATCTTCATCCTTGTTCTCCTCTTCCCATTGTTCCTCCTCATCAACATTCCAACTTCTAATTTCTTTCAAACAAGGACACTCCTCCATATAGTAACCTGGTTCCCTACAAAAGAAGCAAACCCCCTTTTTCAAAGCTCCCATTTTTTTACCTCTCCCTCTCTTTCCACCAAAATTCCGATAAGGTTTACCTTTGTCTTTCTTCCTCTCATCAAACTTTCCGCTCGTCACCACCGTTTCTCTCCATTCCTCTCCGTTCCTCTCATCACGCTTTCGCCAGTCACCACCAGCTGTTAGTGCATTCACCCTGTTACTTCCCCTACGAAGCTCCAAAGTGCTTTCCCTCACAAGAATTATCCCCATGCTAATGCTCCTAGTTAATGAGGAGCCATTCATTTCTTCCATACAGTTAATGATGTTTCGTACTCATTTGGGAGTTTCATCATTAGTGTGTTGATCTTTCTCTCCTCAGATTATACATATCCCTCACTAGCAAAGCTCAACATATAACGTAGCAATATCATTAGAAAACTCTATCATGCTACCGCATTTATAAACATAGGCCCCTATTTCTTGTTTTACTAAATGCAGCCTCTGTATAGTCTCACTCTTATAAATTTGTCTTAGTGTTTACTACATTTTCTAAAGACTTCGTTAGATTTAAAAGAGTGATAGCTATGGATTTAGACACATTTCTAAGTATGAGATGTTTTTCTTTATTGTCTTTATACTCCCAAATTCTACTATCTGTTTCTTCAGTTTTATTTATCCTCCCTACAAGTAGGACCATAGCCGAGAGCCTAGCTCCCCTCATCATAGGTGTTCCTTTTCCTTTCTCCCCTTTTCCCGCTTCCATGGGAATAATTTTCCCATCACCTTTTGTTGCATCTGAAATCCCGTTGGTTTTTGGGAAGCCCCAGATGAATCTCCATAATGAGCTCCACCAAAGCATTTGTCCCAAAACAATTCCCCATAAGTGCTTTTCGAAAAGTGATCCCTCCATCGTAAACTCCCTATAAGTGAAGTTTGTTCCATCAAGTATAGGCACCCTAGATGTTGGGCCCATAACGTGAAACTCTGAGATCTCCATTGGTCCTCAAAGTAGTCAGCTCTCAAGAAGCTTATCTTGTTAGTGCCAACTCCAAGTTGATACAAACCCAAATGATTGACCACTTGACAATCACAACTCCATAAAAACTTAACCCTCTGTGAAATAAGACTTTCTGTGTGCTCAGTTCCACCACAGAATGCAAAGTTAGAATATGAGTTTTGGACACATTCACCCACTTTGACTTTCCGTTAGAAGTGAAGCCACCCTGGCAGGCAAAAACTCTTACCAACTAAACCTTTGTGTAGCCTAGACTTATTCACATGTGTAAGGATAGGCACATGTTCACTAAGATAAGAAAGATTCCCACCGTAGAGATAGAGTACGGGGATGGGAGGATAGTCACCACTACTCTTATAGGATCGGTAGATCTGAAAGTGTTAGTAGAAGGAAAGACATCCATAGTAACATTCTCCCATGTATTGTTTATTCCGGAGCTGAACAAAAACCTCATCTCTACATCTATATTAGATGATAAGGGTTTTTTTAGTAGCACTAGGGAAGGAGTCTTTACTGCTAGTTTTGAGGAGGATGTCTATTTCATTGGTGAGAAAGGTAGCCAAGGGATGTTTAGGCTGATTTTAAGTAATGAAACGAAGAAACTTTATTATGCTGGTGTTCATGATATTATGATGTGGCATAAGAGGCTTGGGCATGTGAATCTAGATAAGTTAAGAGAGATGAAAAAGATCGGAGTGGTGGAAGGGATTCAGTTCAGTGAGAGTGATGAATATAAGTGATTGTAGTGGATGTGCTTAAGGTAAAGCACACAGATTACCCTTTCCTAAAACAGCCACCTACAAGGGAGAAAAACTTCTAGATCTAGTACACACAAATATTTGGAGAGCTTGTGTACAAAAGGTCAACTTTGACCCTCCATAACTTACTACTCAGGGGAGCAAATTCTCACATTCTTTTTGCTATCGACTCAAAGTAGTCTTGCCTTCACAGGGGTGAAGTTGGTTATAGTTTTTGTATGCCAGGGTGGTATTTGATCTTGCTGAAACACAAAGGGGTCAGGGTTATCCTAAAGGCTTCTTAGAAGGTGTCCACTCTGAGGACTTATGGAGGTCTCAGAGTTTCAAAAAGTACAAGTACCAAAGTACATTATGTATGGTGACTGTACTACATGGCCAAAACAGTGACATTTGTCACATCCAGATTTGTTGTCTTGCTCTCTGAAGATTCTGAAAACCTGTAAGATGCTGCCACGTGTTATCCAAAGTGGTGGCTTCCAGAAAACGCCAAAATGCCCTTTCCGCGATATGAGCTCCTATCACGGCCGTTTGATGAAGTTCGGATTGAATATTTGCCATTGAAATAAATGTTCGCAACATTTATTTCGTGCTGTACTATAGTACACAACTTGTTTTATGTTCTACTGTACTATTTATTAGTTAAACGAAATATCCTATTTGTAAACGTTTATATAACTATCAGACCCTATATAATTCATCAATAGTCTAAGACTTAACGGACAAAGCTAACTGCTACTGGGTTTGATAAATCGTAGGTACCAAGATCAAGTCTTGGGTCCGTAAGACTCATTTTTGGTAAATCTACTAGTTTTTACCCCTGTTTCTCTAGAAGACCTACGCAGCCATGACTTTAGCTCCCTATCGAAGCTTCAATGACTACAACAATGGTGGGGGCTTTGAGAACGGATTTAGATGCAGACCGCCATTTTTTTTTGTATTGTAAAACAGACCTAGAAAATACACAGATATCAACACTCCCCTTATTTTCTAGTCGTGTTTTCTCTATTAAAAAAAAAACAAAACAAAAATCCATTTTTTTTCTTTTTCTTTTTCTTTTCCTCTCATAAAACTTTAAGTGAATACCCCCGTGTTTATAGAATTGATTTAGACGAGCCAAAACAAACCTTGCATCTTGTTTATCAAATATTTAATTTAGCATCCCATTTTTCATAAATTCGAACAAAGATTTTATCCACCTCATCTCTTTTCCATCCACACAAAATCCATTTTTCTTCTTGCAATTCAAACAACTAGCTCCATCTCCAATCTGCAACACACACGCATATGCTAACCCTTTTACAAGCACATTGTTGATAATTGAGTATTTTCTAGGTCTTTTTAGAAAAAGAGCAAAGGCAGTCTGTCCTTGACTCCCTTCTCCAAGCCCCCACACTTGTTGTAGTGACTAAAGGCTTCATAGGGAGCTAGAGCCATGGCCGCCTAAGCTCACTGGAGAAGACAGGGGGTGGATTAGGTAGATTTACCAAAAGGTACTTGACGGATCCAGGAATTAATCTTGGTACCCGCCGTCTGTCAAGTTACTGTAGCTGTTAGCTCTAACTGTTAAGTCTAGGACTCATTTTACAATATATAGGGTTTGATAAATATGTAATTTGTTAGACGTAGATTAATTCGTTTAACGGAGAATAGATACTAAGTGCATAGATACAGTTTGATTTAGTATGGAGTAGGGTATGGGGACGGAAATGATGCTGAGCATTTATTTGGATAGCAAAATAAATACCGCGCGTCGAATTTCAGCGGCTAAGATTATAGCCGGTTTAGATCAGACGGCCGCAATAGGGGCCGCTATCACGGAAGAGGTACTTTTGGCGTTTTACAGTCTTTGCCACGTCAGATGACACGTGGTGTGATAACATGCGATTACAGGAACTCTGGAGATTACAGGAACAAATCCTGATTTGACACGTGTCGCATTTTGGCCATGTTGTACAATGGCCGTACAAAAAGTACATCGACACCTGTACTTTTCTATATGACACAGTAATTTGATTGGTGCCGTATTTTAGTAGATAGAGTTTAAGAGGGGGAACAGGACTTAGAAAATTTGTGGTAGGAAGTTGCCTCTCCCAAGTAGGATCTTGTATAAATGGCAAACTTTGGCCAGCCATAACGATCAATTTACTTGACCATTTTCAGTGATTCTTTTTGCTGCGGACTCAAGGTGGTCTAAGCTACACAAGGATGTAGTCGGTTAGAGTTTTTGCCTGCCAGGGTGGTTGAATTTCTAAGGGAAAGTCAAAGTGGGTGAATGAGTCCAAAACTCATATTCTAACTTTGCATTCTGTGGTGGAACTGAGCAAATAGAAAGTCTTATTTCACAAGGGTGAAGCTATAATGGGTTTGTGATTGTCAAGGGGTCAGTCATTTGGTTTTATATCAACTTGGAGTCGGCACTATCTAGATAAGCTTCTTTTGGATCTGCGATTTCTGTGGGCAATAGAGCACACAAATTTTCACGTTATGGGCCCACCATCTAGGGTGCATATGTTTGATGTAACTCGCTTCACTTATTGAGGATTTATGATGGAGGGATTTCTTTTCAAGAAGCAATTATGGGGAATTGTGTCGGGACAGTTGAGATGTCCGCCAATTGGCTTTGGAGGAGCACACTATGGAGAATCATCTGATGCTGCCCAGAATATCAACCGAAGTTTAGATGGGATGGAAGGTGAAGGGAAAAACCTTGCCGTGGATGGGGAAATAGGGGAGAAGGAAAAAGGGACACCTATGGTGAGAGGAGCTAGGCTCTCAGCTATGGTACCACTTGTAGGAAATAAAAATGAAGAAAATGATAGAAAAATATGGGAATATAAAAACACTATAGCAAAGCATCTTATACTTAGAAACGTGTCTAAATCCATAAATATCACTCTTATAAACTTAACGAAGTCTTCAAAGTTATGGGAAGCACTAAGTCACATTTATAAGAGTGACACTATTCACAGGCAGCAATTAGTAAAACAAGAAATAGATACCTATGTTTATAAAGGCGGTAGCATGATAGAGTTTTGCAATGATATTGCTGCGTTATATGTTGAGCTTGCTAGTGCGAGATATGTAGAATCTGAGGAGAGGAAAATTAATACACTATTTATGAAACTCCCCAATGAGTACGAAAACATCACTTGTCGTATTTAGGCAATGGATCTCTCCTCATGGACTTGGAGCTTTACCATAGGGATAATTCTGTTGTTCTGAGACAATTGCTGGCACTGAAGATGAAGAAGATGCAGCAGTAGTCATCGTAGAACAAAACAAAAGAGGAAGCTTCCACAAATACCGATGGCTGAACAACAAATTTGACAGACTATAAATTTCAGAAAAATAATCCAAAGGTCGTGATGATTTACCACATTGTAGATAACATAAAAAGGAACAAACACACAAAATTTCAATGAATTCCGCTAAAAACACCTTGAGATATGCAGAAATGAAATTACATAAAACTGAGTGTACAATTTTCATATCATTTGTTCCTAATGAATCAAATTCACTAAGTCCTACTTCTATTCACCGAAACTACACTAAGCAGTACGGAGGCATTCCAGCCGTACATATAACATTCTAACACAACAAATAGTATGAGTATACCTGTGTACTGAAGGTATGTCATAAACCACATTCTCAACACTAAATAACTAATTCACTACAAACAAAATTATATTCTACCAAATATTTACACCGAAGTTCAAACAACGTAAAGTGATAGTGATCTAGTCACGCCTCGTCAGTATTTGATGGCGGCGGCTGTCAGCCGTCCGACTAGAGGATTTGGCACCATAGAATTGACTTCACGAAGTCCGGTGGTCCTGCCGAATTTCCGTACGTCCACGGAGGACATACTCACGCATTTCTCTCAAGTGACGACGCGTGTCCCAAGTGTGAATGAACCGTGAACTCCCAACTTCATTGTCACACTAATTTTGGTAACCACTGAACCAAACTCAACCAAAAATAGCTTAAGTCCTGAATAACTCTCTCTCCCTCATAGCTGAGGCATAGAGAGGACTAAAGCTTTCTAAAAACAACACTCCCCTAAAGCTTTAGACTTTGCTAGTCAGTTAGTCCACATGCCTCTCTACAGAACTTCAAATTGGGAGCAGGTAAGGGTTTTGTCATCATATCATCCACAATTTGCTCATCCGGTAAATAACTCAACTTAAGGACTTTTCCCATCACCTTTTCTCTTACAAAATGTAGCTAGATATCAATGTAATTACTCTTAAAGTGATGACAGGCATTAGATGCAATAGCAATTGCAACCAGATTGTCACACCACACTATATGTGGTCCAGATTACATAAAGAGAAGCTATTGGAGAAGAGAATTTACCCAAAGTAACTCCTTAACTGTCGAGCTAGCAGCCATGTACTCGGCCTCCATAGTAGATTGAGCTGTTACCTTTTGAAGTTTGCTGCTCCAGCAGCAAGTTCCACTTCCGATCTTCAAAATGTATCCAGTAGTGGAGTGTCGGCTGGGCATATCTCCGTAGCTCGCATCGCTCCATATATGGATTTTGACTTCCCCTCCACCGAGAGAGAGTCTAAGATTTCGAGTTCCTGAAAGATAACGAAGAACCCTCTTTGTTGCCTCATAGTCCCACTTCCTTGGATTTTGCAGGCCTTGGCTCAAGGCTCCAACCGATGCTGCGATGTCGGGACGAGTACAATTCATGAAATAAACAAGCTTCCGACAATCTGCCTGTAAGGAATGGAGGACATAGAATCTGCCTCCTCGAATCTAAGAAATCATCAACCAAAACTCCACCATCCGTTTCCATGCCCTCCAATTTCTGCCTGAATTCCATAGGAGTGGCACTCCCCTTTGCCTCTGACATGCCAAACTTTTCTAACATGTTCTTGATTGCTTCCTTTTGAGTTAAATAAATAATTTTCTGTTTCTTGTCTCTTTCTACTTGAATTCCTAGAATATACTTAGCCTCACCCAAGTCTTTCATTTCAAACCGGGAATTCAGAGTTGATTTTATTTTATTAATCTCATTGATGGATTTACTAATCAGTAGCAAATCATCTACATAAACTGCCACATAAATCACTCCATCATCACCTTGCATTACATAGATTGAGTGATCTGAACTGATCCTGGTAAAGCCAAGATTGGTTAAAAACTCATCTAATTTCAGGTTCCATTGCCTCGGAGCCTGTTTCAGACCATACATGGACTTCAACAGTTTACAGACCAGATTTTCTTTGTTTTTTTCTGTATACATCTCTAGCTGCCTGATATAAATTACTTCCTCCAAATCACCATGCAAGAAAGCCGTCTTAACATCCATCTGATGCAATTCCATATCCTCTATTGCAACAAGAGATAGCAAAACTCTAATAGTAGGAAAGCGAACCACAAGAGAGAAGGTCTCTTCATAGTCAATTCCTTCTTTTGGCTAAATCCGTTAGCAACCACTCTAGCTTTATATCTCTCAATTGTATTATCAGGATTGAATTTTAATTTGAAGACCCACTTACAACCGATAGCTTTCCGGTTCGGTGGGAGCTCCACAAGTTCCCAAGTTTGGGCTTCCATAATTGACTTTATCTCTTCATTTGCACCCGAGATCGAATGATCCTTTTTGGGAACGGAAAAAGCTTCATGAATAGTAAGCGTCTCCCCTATGCTTGCATAAAAAGCATTTCAACTTGGTCGCCTCGAAGGCGGCTGCTTTGTCTTCTTCCCCCCGGAAAATCTGACGCGGGAACTGTTGGTTCCCTAGATTGCCGCACAAGGCGTGTATTGGGAGGAGCAACGATAGAAGGAGCAGCTCCAGAAGGTGTATTAGACGGCCCAGAGGCATTTCGAAGAGAGGTAGAAGAAGTAGAAGAGGATTGAGTAAAAGGTACTTGCTCAAGAATGATATACTCTTGTATTTTCTCATTTTTTTCAGCTGCATCCATGCTAAAAATGTCAACAGATTGAATTTCTTCTTTAATCTAAATATTCCTGGCTGTTTGAAGGCATCCTCTCTGAGGATTATACACTCTATAACTTGTAGATTCATCATCATAGCCTGAAAAAACACCAGGTACAGATTTTGGACTAAGCTTCCAATTAGGAAGATTATCCAAGATAAAACATTTGCTACCAAAACTCTAAAATGACTAACATTTGGCTTTTTGCCTGTCCAAACTTCATAAGGTGTCTTACCACTAACAGCCCGGGTTTCCACTCTATTTCTGATGTAGGAAGCACAATGAAAAGCTTCCCCCAAAAACTTTGGATCCACACCTTTATCGGCCATCATAGATCGAGCACATTCAGTCAAAGTCCGATTAAGTCTCTCGGCAACACCATTTTGTTCCGATGTGTACGGAGCAGTAAATTCACGAGAGATGGCATTTTCTTTCAAAAAATCAGCAAAGGCATGAGATACATACTCTCCACCATTATCCATCCGGAGAGCAAGAATAGATTAACCGTGAAGTTTCTCCGCCCAGATTTTGTAGTGCTTAAAGTGAGTGAAGACTTCTCTCTTCTCCTTCATGAAGTATATGCGACTATACCGAGAGTAATCGTCAGTAAAGGTGACAAAGAAGCGGTGCCACCTAGAGAGGGAACTTTAGAAAGGCTGAAAACATAAGAATGAATAATACCAAGAACATTTGTGGCTCGGTGATCAGAAACTTGTGATATGGGAAGCTTGTGAAGCTTTCCGAGAGCACAACCATCACACACATGAGACTCTTGTTGACCAAGCTTGACTTCCTCTATCATGTCATGTTTTATCATCTTAGTAAGTCTCTCATGATGCACATGACCAAGTCTTTTATGCCACAAAACATTATCACATAGGACACTGGAATACGCAAAATCAATTTTATTAGCCAGGTCCATGCCGTACAAAAAGTTTGGGCCTCTAGTTCCTACTAGAGCTACTCTTCCATTCTTGCTCACTATTTTCTTGCCATTTTTCTGGAGAACCTCAAAGCCTTTGCTTTGAGCTACAGACGTAGAAAACATATTTTTCTTGAACTTTTGAACATACAAGACATCATACAAAGTTCTCTTAACAACCTTTCCATCTATCACACAATCCAGATCTATGTTTCCTTTGGCATTTGATTCAACGGCATAGCCACAAGCATAAAAGATCTAACGTAAAGGAATAGAAGACATCTCCTTAAACCAAGACTTGTTCCAGCACATGTGTGAAGAGCTGCCGGAATCCATTATCCATCCGAGGTCCTTTTCTCCTTCCATCATGTCGAGTTTGGCAAGAGCGAAGAACTCTTTGTCATCAGTTTTTGGAAAACTGAGCACATCAGGTGTTGTTTCCTCGGTCGTTTTCTTCTTGAATTCCGTATCCTCCGCTGAAAATGCAACAGTTTTATTCCGAGGTTTTTGGGAAATGGGAGGTCCACGTTGTCTCCATCCTTTCCGAAAGGTAACTGTTTCAAGAGCTTTTATATACAAAGAACAAGCTCTGAAGGAGTGACCATCAGTATAGAAATACACACATTTCTCAAACTGAGGATTAAACTGATTCCCTTGATATCTACTTTCCCTCTGAAACTGAGCCGTAAATGCTACAGTTGGTTTTCCAAATCCTAAAACTATTTGAGTAGCCTCTTCTGCCAAGATAAACTCTATCGCTCTTTGCAAATTCCAAAGAGGTTTAGACAATTTTTTCATTTCATCTGAGGCTCCTTTATATTCATTAAGAAGCCTCTTTAGGAGAATCATGGCCTGATGATAAGGGGAGAAAGTTCCCCTAGAACATGCATTTTCTGACAGTAACATTCAAAACTGATTAGTGTATTCCACCATGCTACCACCTGTGTACTTATACTCATAGATCTGACCAGCAGTTATAATCTCATGCTGGTCACTAGCTTTAACATAAGAAGATTTCAAAGCATCCCACAATTGTGATGCCTTTGTAACATTAATATGTGTCATATGCAATTCTTTTGATATCATAAGCTTTACTAAATGCAAAGCCTGGTCATTTTTCTGATCAAAGCTGGCATCAGATTCTGCCAGTGATCTATTTAACACATCAATAAGTTTCACTTGCTTAAAGTAAGACTTAACCAAATCTGCCCAATACAGATATTCCCGTCTATCAAAGACCGGAATTCGTGAAGGCGGGCCGGTGACCTCTTGTTTTGAGACAACTGCTGGCACTGATGATGAAGAAGATGCAGCAGTAGTCATCGTAGAACAAAACAAAAGAGGAATCTTCCACAAATACCAATGGCTGAACAGCAACTTTGACAGACTATAAATTTCAGAAAAAAAATCCAAAGGTCATGATGATTCACCACATTGTAGATAACATAAAAAGGAACAAACACAAAAAATTTCAATGAATTTCGCTAAAAAAACCTTGAGATATAAAGAAATGAAATTACATAAAACTAAGTGTACAATTTTCATATCATTTGTTCCTAATGAATCAAATTCACTAAGTCCTACTTCTATTCACCAAAACTACACTAAGCAGTACGGAGGCATTCCAGCCGTACATATAACATTCTAACACAACAAATAGTATGAGTATACCTGTGTACTGAAGGTATGTCATAAACCACATTCTCAACACTAAACAACTAATTCACTACAAACAAAATTCTATTCTACCAAATATTTACACCGAAGTTCAAACAACGTAAAGTGATAGTGATCTAGTCACGCCTCGTCAGTATTTGTTGGCGCGGCTGTCAGCCGTCCGACTAGAGGATTTGGCACCGTAGAATTGACTTCACGAAGTCCGGTGGTCCTGCCGAATTTCCGTACGTCCACGGAGGACATACTCACGCATTTCTCTCAAGTGACGACGCGTGTCCCAAGTGTGAATGAACCGTGAACTCCCAACTTCACTGTCACACTAATTTTGGTAACAACTGAACCGAACTCAACCAAAAATAGCTTAAGTCCTCAATAGCTCTCTCTCCCTCACAGCTAAGGCATAGAGAGGACTAAAGTTTTCTAAAAACAACACTCCCCTAAAGCTTTAGACTTTGCTAGTCACTCAGTCCACATGCTTCTCTACAGTACTTCAATTTGGGAGCAGGTAAGCGTTTTGTCATCATATCAGCCACCATTTGCTCATCCGGTAAATAACTCAACTTAAGGAATTTTCCCATCACCTTTTCTCTTACAAAATGTAGCTTGATATCAATGTGCTTACTCTTAAAGTGATGACTGGGATTAGATGCAATAGTAATTGCAACCTGATTGTCACACCACACTATATGTGGTCCAGATTGCATAAAGAGAAGATGTTGGAGGAGAGATTTTACCCAAAGTAACTCCTTAACTGTCGAGCTAGCAGCCATGTACTCGGCCTCGATGGTAGATTGAGCTGTTACCTTTTGAAGTTTGCTGCTCCAGCAGCAAGTTCCACTTCCGATCTTCAAAATGTATCTAGTGGTGGAGTGTTGGCTGGGCATATCTCCGTAGCTCGCATCGCTCTATGCATGAATTTTGACTTCCCCTCCACCGAGAGAGAGTCTAAGATTTCGAGTTCCTGCAAGATAACGAAAAACTCTCTTTGCTGCCTCATAGTCTGACTTCCTTCGATTTTGCAGGCTTCGGCTCAAAGCTCCAACCGCTGCAACGATGTCGGGACGACTACAGTTCATGAAATAAATGAGGCTTCCGACAATCTGCCTGTAAGAAATGGAGGACATAGAATCTGCCTCCTCGAATCTAAGAAACCATCAACCAAAACACCACCATCCGTTTCCGTGCCCTCCAATTTCTGCCTGAATTCCATAGGAGTGGCACTCCCCTTTGCCTCTGACATGCCAAACTTTTCTAACATTTTCTTGATTGCTTCCTTTTGAGTTAAATAAATAATATTATGTTTTCTGTCTCTTTCTACTTGTATTCCTAGAATATACTTAGCCTCACCCAAGTCTTTCATTATAAACCGGGAATTCAGAGCTGATTTTATTTTATTAATCTCATTGATGGATTTACTAATTAGTAGCAAATCATCTACATAAACTTCCACATAAATCACTCCATCATCACCTTGCATTACATAGATTGAGTGATCTGAACTGATCTTGGTAAAGCCAAGATTGGTTAAAAACTCATCTAATTTCAGGTTCCATTGCCTCGGAGCCTGTTTCAAACCATACATGGACTTCAACAGTTTACAGACCAGATTTTCTTTGTTTTTTTCTGTATACATCTCTGGCTGCTTCATATAAATTACTTCCTCCAAATCGCCATGCAAGAAAGCCGTCTTAACATCCATCTGATGCAATTCCATATCCTCTATTGCAGCAAGAGAAAGCAAAACTCTAATAGTAGGAAAGCGAACCACAGAGAGAAGGTCTCTTCATAGTCAATTCCCTCCTTTTGGCTAAATCCGTTAGCACCCAGTCTAGCTTTATATCTCTCAATA
The DNA here is from genome assembly GCA_037447655.1 of Zygnema cylindricum. NCBI lineage: Eukaryota > Viridiplantae > Streptophyta > Zygnematophyceae > Zygnematales > Zygnemataceae > Zygnema > Zygnema cylindricum. Next base: position 90,116 of record JBBHKE010001050.1, on the reverse strand, counting down.
ATAGCTTAAGTCATGAATAGCTATCTCTCCCTCACAGTTGAGGCATAGAGAGGACTAAAGATTTCTAAAAACAACAAATTTTTGTGAGGGAAAGCACTTTGAAGCTTCGTAGGGGAAGTGACAATGTGAATGCATTTACAGCTGGTGGTGATTGGCGGAATCGTGATAAGAGGAACAGTGGTGACGAGCGGAAGCGTGATGAGAGGAAGAAATACAAAGGTAAACCTTATCGGAATTTTGGTAGAAAGAGAGAGAGAGGAAAAGAAACGAGAGCTTTGAAAAAGGGGGTTTGCTTCTTTTGTAGGGAACCGGTTCATTATATGGAGGAATGCCCTTGTTTGGAAAAACTTAGATGTTGGAATGTGGATGAGGAGGAAAAAGGGGAAGAGGAGAAAGAGGATGACGATATTTTAGAGCTTCTATTAGTAGTATGGGGAAGAGAGAAAAGCACACAGAAATTCCACGAAAGCAACAGTGTACTTTTGGAGGTATAAGGGAAGTAAAGAGAGAGGAGGTACTTCAGGACGTCGAGGAGTGTAGAGAGTATGACTTGGAAATGAGAAAGTCAGATCTAGGATCCATAAGTGAAGGGAAAGATAAAATCAATGAGGATAATTTTATAGATAATACGGAAGTTGAAAACTGGTCGGAAAGGGAGACTTCAATGGGGGAAAGTGAGGAAAGTTTAGAAAATGGGGTAATTATCACGGATAATCATTTAAGTGGGGAAGATGAAGAACTTATGAGAACTTTAGTAGGGAATAGTGGTTTTTGGATAAATTTGGGGGAGGGTGGATTTGACATCATCACATGGTGTGATGTCAATTATGAAGATGTGCATGTAAAAGGGTTAGCATCTAGGTATGTGTCGCAGATTAGGGATGGGGCTCGTTGTTGGAGCAGCAAGCGGGAAATTGGTTTTTGCTCGGATGAAAAAGAGATGATGTGGACAAAATCCTTGCTCCAAGAGCTCGGATTTTTGAAAATTGGCATGCAAAATAAGATGTGTGATCAACAAGATAAAATGTTTATTTATGCTCATCTAATATATCTTTTTAAATACAAGGGTATTAACTTGAAGCTTTATAGAAAGGAAAGAAAAAAAAAAAAATTGTCTTTGGCTTAGGTAGACTAAAAAATAAGGGGAGTGTTAAAATTGGGTATTTTCTAGGTCTGAATTTATTATATGTGTTTGCTAGATGGTGTTAAAAAGTCATCCATACTTGTCGTATTCACTGGAATATAGAGATAGCCATGGCTGCAGCCATAGTCAGAAAGAGGTATGAACAAAATATAAGACCTAGCAGGATTTGAACCGAGGTCTCTCATTGCATAGGCCGTACTGATAGCCGTGTACCTTATCCCTTGGGTCTCATTAAAGCGTTGGCCTTGTGTGGTTCGGTAACATAATAACTAGTTACAATATAACACTAAGATATAATAATATAAGGCTTTCTATCAAAATAATGCCATTGGGCGGATTTGAACCAAGGTATGCAGCTGCTGCATAGCCGTACGTCTTATCCACTAAGCTTTAACGAAACGTTCCAAGTACCGCGTTTTAATCGTATTTAAATGCGGTACCAATCTACATACTCCATTTCACGTATTACGAAACGAAACGACGTCGAATCTAAACGGACGTGATTAAATTGTGGATTTCGGATCGGACGACTTACAAAGAAGCCGAAGCACCGGAGTGGACATTTGGCGGTTTGCGGAGCAGATGTCGGCGGATGACACGTGGCAATGCATGAATGGAAAATGGACATCGTGGGGGGTGCAACTTCGGCTTCAGAATTGACACGCGTCAGCGGAGCGGCCATGCCGTACTATGGCCGTACAAGAAGTACAACGGTACTTGTACCTTCTTGTAACTTACAGTATTTTGATTGGATAGGTGCAATTGTATTAGGCTTAGAGAGGTAGTTTAGGACTTAGAATATTTTTGGATTTCAGCCTCTCTCCCAGAGAGCATCTGTACAAATAGGTCATCTTTGACCATTGATAACTTAATGCTCAGGTGAGCAAATTCAGTGTTTTTTTTTCTGCGGACTCAGGGGAGTTCAAGCTACACAGGGGTGTAGTTGGTCAGAGTTATTGCCTGCCAGAGTGGCTGCCTTTCTAAGGGAAAGTCAACGTGGGTGAATGTGTCCTAATCTCATATTCTAACTTTGCATTCTGTGGTGGAACTAAGCACACTAAAAGTCTTATTTTACTGGGTTGAAGCAGTAATGGGGTTCTGATTTTCAAGGGGTGAATCATTTGGGTTTATATAAACTTGGATTCGACACTATTTAGATTAGCTTCTTTGGATCTGCAAATTCTGTGTGGCAATGGAGCCCATAGAATTTCAGGTTATGGGCCCACCATCTAGGGTGCCTATATTTGATGGGAGAGATTTCACTTATTGGGTACCCTACCATACTAGTTTTTGGTGTGCTTTCTAAAACAACATTACTGGAGATACGATTATGATTCTCTTAAGTGTCCCCGCGTAAACATTGATCATCCGATTATACATGGACTTTATCCATGAAGCAATAGCTTATTGCTCTATCCGTCTCTGTGATGGGCTACCGGCCTCGGGGAGGTGAGTTGCCTATCACAAAATGTGTAAATCGCTACAGCTAGATAAATTGATTCGTTCGATGACGAATAACCACAAAAAGGTTTACACGTGGCAAATTCAGCGTGCATTCTGACAAGGTGGACGTAAATCCACCAAAATATAATAGAAAGTCTTTGCCGGAAGATATCCCCATCACGCGCGCTTTATCTCCCCTTCAACTTCGTGGTTTCCTGCGATTCGAGTTTTCATGTCGAAAAGACGAGGCTGTAAAAAAACGCTAAAAACGATAGAGTGTCTACGAAAAAAAAGGGTTTCAAATTTTTTAATGGTAGAATGGTATAGTACGCAATTGGGGTGGCGTTCCATCGGACGAAAAGTGAGGCTGTTAACATAAATCGGGACCTATACGTACTATGTCGTACCTCTTATTTTGTTTGACACGCGAACAACATTACAGAGAATCTTGCCAATATTCTTGAAAGTTCTAGGAGGAAACAATGACCGTTGGATGTTTTTTGCGAAGCATTCGCTTTGAAAGTTTGAGTAAATGGTGAGTACATCACTACTTACAGAGACAAATTGTGCGTTAGATAATGAACATACGTGTCAGGATTTCAGCCAACGCAAATCAAGAAATTTTGCACATTATATATGCATTTAAAAATATAACGAAATCACAAAAGTAATCTCGTAACGAGCTTTCGTCACGCTATTTTTGTTACCATCCATGTGTCACACTAGTTGTGCCCGCGTTCATCTATCACACTATTCATGGCAACCCATTTCCGTTACGTTTTTCCTTCTAACCTTTCCGTGGAAGGATTCAGGGAGTGATGTTATGGAAGAATCTTTGTTTTGGTTTTAGAATAGAAACATTCATGAAATAGCTGTTAGGTAGGTTGGTGATGGTGGAAACCTAATTTCCGTTTCGAAAACAAAAACCCTAAAACATGAGATGATGTCAAAGGCAAGGTGTACAAAACTTATGTCCTACGATCACCAGGTACGCAAGTACGTGGCACGGAAAAAATGGTTTTAACTTAAAGTTGGTCGGCATGAAAGATATTTGTATATTTTGAATATCAGATAATAGATTACGTGGTACCACTCTTTTTTGTACATGTGGATTACAAACTCTGTACGATAGAACATAATTCAAAATGTAGCATTCTGTAATGTTGTTCGTACGATTACAGAATTTCGTGATGGAACTCCACCCTTATTTCACATTGAAATTGGTCAGTTTTTTAAATCTTTGACGATTTTCAATATCTGAACTATATGTTTGGTGATTGGCCAAGGCAACATAAGGTCACACAACTAAAGAATATAATTTATCATAAAAAACGTCATGGTGAAGCCATCAAAGTACAAAACATGATTAATCTTTAAAATTGTTGACCAAATGTAAGAGGCACAAACCCCAAAAAGAATAACAAACAGTACAAAAGGTAAACAACACTAAGTGCAACAAAGTGAATGCTAGAAAAAGAAATAGAACCATGAAAACCAAACGTTTAAAGCATTAAATATTGTGGTATCCATTATCGTTGGGTTGTTAACAAAATATATTAAACACATCAACACTAAAGGTTAGAATGGCATAAATCATCCATGTGCGTTAGGTGGATGGGGGGTAAATCTTTCAATCCACGATCATCATTGACAGTCGAGATATGACGAACGAGGGTTGAAGCTTGAGGGTGTTGAAGGGCAACATGAATACGTACCTCATCTTGATAAATAGTTTACACTGTAGTTGTAAAATAGTGATAGAACGCAAGTAACACAGATTTACAAGAGTCACTCTCTCACTTTCCGTAAATTGAAATAAGGAAAATAGGGACCAAAGGTGTAAGTCTTTGGTGTTGACGTAAGTGTGGAGTTGGTAACGAGACATAATATTTATCGTAACCATTTTAAATCATTATAAAGTGTGAGGTTAGTTAGTGATGGAAGTGTTTTGTCATTTTTTTGTGCTTTGTGTATTCGATTTGTGTGTTGAGCATTGTTTATGTTTTGATAACCTTACTTATGTGTAAATCAATGCCGTCGTTCCTAAGGTGTTTGATGACTTGTGAATGAATAGTGAGTGTTACTTTTGAGGTACCATAAATTTGAAGGTGTGCATGTCCAAATTGATGATGTAACACTTATGTGCTAAGAGGGAGTTATTACCCTACTTGTGAATCCTCTTATGACGACTTAAATATAAACTTAGTGCGTCTTCTAGTTATTTCCCATGATTTATGTGGGTGCTCAAAGAGTTAGCCTTTCTTGGTCAAACGTGATGTTTTTTTATCTAAGTAGACCGAATGTCAATCTCGATCTCTCTCTCTCTCTCTCTCTCTCTCTCTCTCTCCCTCTCTCTCTCTCTCTCTCTTAATGCAATTGACACTAATTAAATCGCACCTATTTCAGCTTAAAGGAAAAATAAGTCTTATTTTTTTTTCAGGCTAATAGGTTAAAAACATAGTTTATCTGAATTAGGGCACTTTCCCATGTAACCGAAACTTAGTCTTGTTACTTTGTTTTTCAGCGAAGATTTTACGTACTACTTTTAGCGTCTTTTGATGTAACGTAATGAAATCGTTAGTTTAAATTGTGATGGATGCAAGCGTGGCTGTAATTTGTGACGATTGTAGACAATTACAAAACTTGTGGCAATTAATGATATTTACAAAATATTGACGGTTGAAGGCCTCTGGTTTTTTGTGACATTGTAGATGTTTAGGGTTTGTGACATTTTGATGTCACGCTCACTTATGATAGCTTCAACGTCTCTAAATCCAAATCTTCCAGCCGTGGTTTCCCAATTTTTTTTTTTCGTCCCTTCTCACTCTACTTGCCATCAAAATACGCCCAAAGAGTGTAAAAGTAATATTATTTAGAGATCTTTCATCGGTTTTTATTGCAAGAATTGTAAGATAAATGCGATAATGGGAGAGGGAGAAAGAAAGGGGCACTTTCATGGACTTCGCTTTTGACAAAATGGCGTCCGTTGGTCAAGACCCCTCCACAGCCCCTGTATAGAAAAAAGTGCACAAAAAAAGTATGAACAAGATGACTATGCGCAATTTTTTTTCAAAAACCTATGACGCGTGCGACAACGTCTGCCTATTCTTTCAAATCATGGAACTTTAGCTAAAATCACCTCGCGTGGTGATTTGAGCAGAAGTTTGAAGATGAAGTTGAGGGACGCGAAAGTGGGTTGAAAAGCGCTAGACGACAAATCGCAGAACATTTAAAGTTTCAAAGTGACATAAATTGTATTGTAGTAATTTCATTTTTTTGGTACGACTGCGGATATTCTAGTTGCGCGCTACGTTTTGAATGAAAACGACAAAAAAATACCCTGGTTTTATCAGATGAGAAAGTGCCCTTATTGTTATTAACGCTAATATCGATTCACGATGTACCATGGTGTTGAATGCTTTCCTGATTTTTTTACATTAAGCTGCCCGTTCGTCGGTAAAAAAAATTTGGAGACCAATTAGACTCAACATTTTTAGAGGATGAGCTGCCTTTAGGTTCGTCTGTTGAAAGTTCAAATCTTCCGCAAGTTTAGAATTTGACATCATACGATGGGTTTACCCTACGCACATCAGCATTTGTACGCGTACTTTACTGTTTAGTTTTGGTCACACAAAACCGTTGTTATTCAAATTGTGCGATTTTTTCTTTTTTTCCGATTTCTACGTAGAATTCGTGACTTTTGAAAAATCCCAAAAAAACGTAGAGTACTTTTTGTCCGATAAACTGAACGTAAGATTTACGAAAATGTACTGTATTTTACGGGAATTGTACGGTGTTTGATGGAATATGTACGAAATGTGACAAAAAGATACGTTGCACTTTTTATTACTTTCAGTCCCGTAAACTGAACATAAATTTTACGAGAAAATGTACGGAATTTTACAGAATTGTACGAAATTTTACCGAAAATGTACGGACTTTTACGAAAAGAGACGTTGTGGTGTCGAACCATTTGCGCGCGGTAAGTTTGAATTTTGTACGATCGTAAATTTTTTTTTTACATGTACGGAATAGTACGAATACAAATTCATTAACTATTTTAACGGTTTTTTCAGATCGTTCAATGCGTTCGTTACGTATAATTTGTCGCGATTAAATCGTTCGCACTAAATGGTTTGAACAACTACGCACAAAACACTGTGTATAGTAAAGGTTGTACACTACACTGCGAATCGTAATTAGAGTAGGTAACGCTAATTCGGTCGCCCTAAATATCGACTCTATCACCTTAAATAGAGTAAATGATTCTAATTTTTTCATTATTCTATTTAAGGTAAGGTTTAATTAGCATAAAAAATTGTAATATAGGTTCGTTCTAAGTAGTGTGGAGTACGGACGACGTCCTACCGTGAAAAATTGTACATTTATAAGTAAAAAGGTACAAAGAATGATTTAATAGAATCACGCTCGCACGTGAAATTGCACTAAACAAAAAATCAATCACATCGAAAAAAATTCGTACGCATAACTCTCGTCCGTCAACAACATCGTCGTCTGTGTGAACATTAACTGACATTCAGTGCGACAAATAGTAATAGCGTCATAATGACGTTAAAACTAGAGCGATTCACAAATTTTTGTACATCTAAGTAATTTAGTGTTCATAATTTCAGCGCGGATCATTATTGCCGAAATAACCCAATATAGAGTACTTAAATAAATTAGAGTAAACTTGTCAAGCTCGTGTGCAATTCGACACACCTTTATACCACAATAGATTTCTAGGCCTTTCCTACCCCGTACAGTCATCAGAAAACGGAAGAGTGAGTGCACCAATCCGGATGAGATCCTTGTATTTCCTAAAATGAGCGAAACGCACTTTATTTCGCGCCTAACGGGGGCCGGACGACCAAGTTCTACCGTCTCAAAGATTGCAATTCCTTTACATGGGACTAGTTTCTGCCAGCCCTCGTGGGGAGTACATTATGGATTGCCACGTAACTTTTCGGATTGTCGTCGAGATTATGTTGTTAGCTCTCAATAGGAATTCAGTTCAGGTTCTGCTGACTTTTGGTCCATTAATTACCTTAGGTCAAAGTCTGGCACTTTCGTGTCCTTATCAGTACTTTGTCTTATAATAGTGGAACGAATAATTACTTCCGGCCGCGGATCTAGCCGAAGTCAAAAGCATAACTTTTTGCTTAGAGTGTAGTACGGATTATTTTGTCTTATGTCAGTTCAATTACATTTGCTTGCCGCTCATTGGTTAATAGCATAACTTTGACATTTGAACCTAGAATTGGACAAACTTCAATGTATAAGACACTTGGGGCTGAAGGAGACAGGTTGCTTTTTCCGTACTGTCTCTTAATAAAACCCTCAGAAAATTCAAGCATCCCTTCTTTTGGAGAATCTTTGTCTTGTGTGTATTTTTGACTCTATTGCCATCTTAATTTTGGAATAGTCTTCTGTGGAGATCGTAGTTCGGACATGTAGTTGGCACTATCCATCCTTTGGGCGATTTGACTTTTTGCTGTTGAAACTGAGAAGAGTCCTGTCGATTTAAATTCGCAGAAACCTCGTGGGGAAGGAGGATCTTACCTATTTTCGGTACCATCGGGAGGGGTTACGCCTTCTCTTTTGGGTCATCGTTAATTCTTGGGGTTTGTTGAGCTCGCTTTGCTATCATTTTAATTCTATCTTTTATTATCTTTTTCTGGGGTAAGGTGATATTGTTAAAACTGAAACGGCCTATTATATTTCTTTCCTATGTTCTTGCGAGAGAGTCTAATTGTGCCTTTTTGGTAGTTCTTTTTGGTGTCGGCTGTGTTGTCCGGATTAGTCTGCCAAAACCTTTTGATCAGAACAGCTGGTTTTGAGGGAGCATTTGTTCCGACTTTTAGTGGAAAAGTACAGCACTATAAAAGCAACTTCTCCACTCGGATTTGAGGGGATAGGAGCTTTGATAGTGGAAGCTCTCTTTGTGGAAAGGAGCTAGGGTTCCATTATATATTTCTTTTCTCTTTCCCGCAGTAATCATCCTACGGGGGGAGGAGAGACTCCGAAGTAGCTCGTACAGGAAGAAGGGTCTCAGATGTCAAAGGAATCCGCCCCAACGGGGACCGTTTTTGATTCGCCGGCCAAGGAACCATCTGGGGCATCCGCTCCTCCACCTCCTGCTAGCTTAACTCCTGAACAGTTCCCATCTTTGGCTGAGGCCACTAGGGCCCAGGCCGAGGAAAGGAAGAAAGTGTCTACGACGACACGACAAAAGAGGTTAGCCTATAGGGCGCCCACTTTGGGTCATCTTTTAGAGGTCGGGTTTCATACTCGATCTAAGGTACCCAGGGTCGAGATTCTTATTGACCTTGCGGTGTTGGCGGATCCACGTCGTCCTAATCGCAAGGAACTCCTTGCTCTTCACAGTCTACAAGGGTTGAAGGTGAAGAGGTAGTTGGTTCAGAGAGTGGCCCGGATAGATCGAGCCAGGTTGGTCAGACCTGTGGGAGGGTTTGTGGAGATTCAAAGTAATTCATTGCAGAGTTGTTCTTCACAGTTTATACAGGATCTGCCCCGGAGGGATCCTTATCCTCGTCCCCCTCCATCTTCATCCCAAGACACTTTTGCTAGCAGGCCCACTTTTGCTAGCAGGGGACGTACCACTTCCCGGTCTCGTCAAGGAGAAGGGGAAGGTAGGAGGGAATCGCGAAATCCTAGGAAAGGGAAGAGGTTCGACCATCGTGACAGCAAGGGGAGATTCTCTCTTCTTCTAAAATAAGAGACCTCCCCACCTCAAGTGTCAGCCTCAACCGGTAGACCTTCTCCAGCCGCACCGCTCGTTCGCCCTTCCGGAGGGTTCTGGCAATCCGAACCTACTAATCCAGAGGTTCTTGTTGAAATTCATCTATTTTCTAGGCCTGTATTGGAAAAATAAATAGAGTGTTGAAAAAAGGTAATTAATAGTTCACTTCTACATTTTAGTTCAAATGCAAAGAGAGAGAAAGAGAGGACCAAAGGCAGGCCATGGCTGCTACGTCATTTAGAAGGAGGCATAATGAATTAAAAGGTATTTTACTAGTTTAAGCAAAATACTGCCTCTAGCCCGATTTGAACCGGGGTCTGCAAAATACGGTGTAGACCCACGCCGTATCCATTAAAGCACTAACGAAACGATACACGTGATGTGTTTTACGCGTATTTATCTATTGATACAAAGGACTAATTCGCAGCAGACTAACGAAAACGCGCATTAATCATTCATGCATGGAAGCCAACTGAAGCCGTATAAATTCAACTAATCGGACGGCCACCATTATAGCCGCCACCCACAATAAGCTTTCGGCGGCCTTTGAAGATAGCGTCACGCAGTGCCACGTGGCGCCACATTATTTGATACCGGAGAAGATAAGAGGAGGAACCATGGCTCTCGATTTGGCAAATATCACCTTGTAGACCATGTCGTACAATGGCCGTACAATAAGTATATCGCCTATCGTACCTAATGTACTATATAGTGATCCTATAAGACTAGGGTTTAGTAATAGGTAGTCGTGATTAGGCAGACTAAGACATAGTGATATTTAGGTACCTCTCTCTAAGAGAGCTTGTAACTATAAAGGTCATCTTTGACCAACCATAACTTAATGCCCGGGTGAGAAATTTCAGTGATTCTTTTTGCTCCAGACTCAGGGGAGTCTGAGCTACACAAGGGTGTAGTTGGCCAGAGTCTTTGCGTGCCAGGGTGGCACTTATTTAGTGGGAAAGTCAAAGTGGGGAATATTGTCCAAAACACATATTCAAGCTTTGCATTCTGTGGTGGAACTGAGCACACAGAAGGTCTTCTCTTCAGAGGGGTGAAGGTGTATTGGGGTTCTAATTTTCAAAGGATCATTCATTTGAGTTTAAATCAACTTGGAGTCGGCACTATCTAGATTAGCTTCTTTTAGATCTGCGAATTATGTGGACAATGGAGCCCATAGAATTTAAGTTCCAAGAACTAGACCTGAAGATTTGTGTGAAGGATGGTGGCGGTCTGGACCTAACAATCCAAAAATTCCGGGTATGGGAATAGCGGACGTGACTAGTGTAGTCACAAGGACTTAGGAACTATTGAATATTCTGAAACTCAGGGGAAGGTAACGGCGGGGGGCAGACCCGCCACTGTAGATTGGGAGGCCTTAGAGGTAGAAAGGCGGAATTTATGGGAACAGGAATTGAAGCTTATTCGGGAAGCTCGACGTAGGTCAAGTGGGATTCTAAGTGGGCAGATTCCCCCTTCTCCAAGGACCGGGCCGCACTCCGAAGCGCCAACTAAGGGAACCTCTCTTATCGCACGCACTCAACCCGACATTCCTCCCTCAAAGACTAGCCAAGATACTCCTCTTCAGCGGGAAGGGGGGGAAATCACAGAACCTAATATGAAAGGTTTGGGTGCATATTTATCTCCTGAATTCGCTTTTGCTCTTCGGGAAAGAGTCCACTTTTGTCTTTATAGAGGTCTCTTGAGCAGTGGAAGCCTAAGTGGAGTTACGATCGGACAAGAGAATTCACATTCCCTTGGGACCGTCAACCCCTCCTTTGCCATCTCCCAGAGTATCCCCAAATCTTCCCTCTTCTCCTCGTCCACCAGCTTCATCTCAGTGCTCTGGACCTACCTTCGAGCCCAAGAACATCCCCACCTCACTTTCCGGGTCGGACATTCCCACCTCACTCTTCGGGTCGGTGGTCAGGCCGCAAGTCACTTCCGCTCCTATCAATATTCCCGCCTATTCTCTCCCTCACCAATGTACTCTTTCTTCCAGTTCCGAAGTCCCAACTTCTGCTCAATCTGGATGCACGCCCCGAGGGAACACACCATATCTTATGCTGGGGCCTTCATCTTCTCCTTCCTCTTCCTCCCTCGGGGTACTCTACCGAATTTGAAGATACCACCCGGCCGGACAAGTTTTCGGACGCGGACACCGCCCCCACAATGGGGATGAGGGGCCATACCAGTGGGGAACACCCTTCCCCATACCATATTTTCAGGAGCATGTACTTCCTTAGTGGGAGGGGGATCCACACCTCTTGGAGCTGCACCTTCTACCGGAGAAATAGACAGTTCTGGTCTTGAAGACGAAGACCTATGAGTAATCTCACCCGCTCAATTTGTTAGTCCTACAAGACCGACCTCTCCACATTTCACCAATCATGCGGAGGAGGAGAAAGAGATGGGGGATAGCAGGATATATACAGGGGATAACTACGGGATTGACTATGAGTCTTCTCACCCGCTCAATTTTTTAGTCCTACCACGCCGACCTCTCCACATTTCACCTATCATGCGGAGGAGGAGAAAGAGATGGGGGATAACAGGATATTTAGAGGGGATAACTACGGGATTGACTTCTCCGAACTGTTGTTGAAATCTTTCACTCAGTCTAAAGTCAAGAAGTATAGGGGAGGAGCCACTCATGATGACTTTGAAAAAACCTTATTCCCTATGATGATGAATTACCTTGGTGAAGGGGCATTGGTCGATTTCAAGGAGAGGCACCACGCCCTAATTGCTAATAGTATCAAAGTCTCGGATCCACTTTTAGATGTTGCAGTCGTGTAGACTGAGGACGATCTGGCTGCAGCTGCAGCCTCCCTTGTCACTGCCACCTTCACGGACGACATGAAATTGCAGGGACAAGGACTTGCCTACGTGAATCTATTGCAGGCGACTCGGGCCGCCTAGATGCCACTAGGATGGTTTCCAACACCACACCATGCTCCACCCTTCTGGACGCATGGAGACTTCTCTATACAGAGAGAAATGAGTCCGCTATTAAGGAGTTTATGGACTTCAAAAACTTGAAGAATGAGACACCTCAAACTCTCTTCAACTATCTTTCCAATCTCTGCTTGAAGACCAAACTCTCGACAATTGATCTCCCACCAATGGCAACCAAATAATACATTGCGATTCGCAATTCTTTTGGACCCACAGGGTAGGTTCCTCTGGACAACTGGATTGGGAGTCAAGGAATCCACGATATAAACCTCTCTGCTAAGGACATTTTAATGGAAGCAATGAAGTTGTACAACCATTTCGTCCATAGTGAAGCAAAGGAGAAAGCCGTAACCGATAAGACCCTGGGGAATTTTGCAAGATTTAACGTGGAATCATCATTGAACGAGGAGGAAAAGACTGAACTTCAAGCTTTGAAGAAGCTTAAAGGGAAAAAGGTGGTAGACAGCGGGTCAAAAACCGCAATGAGGGCAGATGACAGGGTTTTTCTCTAAAACTGTCTCAATTGCCAATAAACCGGACATTGATGGAAACGTTGCCCTGGGAAACTCAAACCGGAGTTTGTCATCAAGTATAAAAATTTTGAAAAAGAATGTGCAGAGAGGACTTAGAAGCAGCTGGAACAAAAACAAGGAGAAAGGGGGGACAGGAAAGCATCAGTTAACAAGGAAACTTACCGCCCTACTCCTCGGGCAAAAACCTTTACCCTTGGGGGCGCCGTGTACTATCTACACCGGAAGAACTTGACCAGACCCGAGTTATTCCACCAAAACTTACAGCGAAAAGAATCATTCAGCATTAGAGCCAGCATTTGGCTGCAATGGCAACAAAATTAGCTGCCCTCCGTTTAGGATCTTCATCCTTGGCTGCTTTTCTCAGCACAAAGACTCCAGAAACAGAAAAATGAGTTGTTTGAAAAACTTGCGGAGCTTGAACTTTAAGGCACCGCGCGTGATAATGATGATGACATAATGGGTTGGGATTTGGAACCCCCAAATGCCCACCATGGACGCACTTTGTTGTTCGAAGCCTGGAATGTTGGGTGAAACTCTGAGACCTCCATAAGTCCTCAGAGTAGACAGCTTCCAAGAAGCCTCTAGGATAATCTTGACCCCTTTGTGTTTCAGCAAAAAGAACTACCACCTTGGCAAACAAAAACTCTGACCACCTGCACCCTTGTGAAGGCAAGACTCCCCTAAGTCGATTGCAAAAAGAATCTCTGAATTTGCTCCCCTGAGCAGTAAGTTATGGAGGATCAAAGTTGACCTTTTGTACTGAAGCTCTCTGGGAGAGAGGGTCGTATCTCCTAATTTTTCTAAGTCCTATCTCTATCACAGACTCTATCTACTGATGTACGGAACCAATCAGGTTACAGTTCCGTACGCAAAAGTACAGCTGCTGGTGTACTTTATGTACAAACATTGTACGACATGGCCTAAATGTCGACACATGTCATATCCGGATTCGGTGCCATAATCTCCGGAGATTCCACGATCCAACGTAATTGAAATTCTGTGGTCTCCATCGACCCACAGAATGAGCAGCCTATGTAAAGCCTCTATGATAATATTTGCCCCTTCTACTTTCCCGCTGAATAAGCGCCACCAAAGCACACAAATATTCAGACCACTCTTACCCTTGTGAGGACAAGACTCCCCTGAGTCAAACGCAAAAAGAATCACTGAATTTGCTCACCCGAGCAGTAAGTTATGGCTGGTCAAAGATGACCTTTATAGTTACAAGCTCTCTTAGAGAGAGAGGTACCTAAATATTACTAAGTCTCGGTGTGCCTACTCACGACTACCTACTTTTAAACCCTAGTCCAATAGGAACACTATAAAGTACAAGAAGGTACAATGGGCGATGTACTTATTGTACAACTATTGTACGACAAGGTCTACAAGGTGACACCTGTCATATCGGAAGCCATGGTTCCTCCTCCCATCTTCTCCGGTATCGAATAATGTGGCGCCACGTGGCACCGCGTGACGCTATATCCGTATGCCACCAAAAAGCTCACTTCGCGTGGCGGCTATAATGCCGGCCGTCCGATCAAAACATATTTTACACGGTTCAGATTCGCGTACATGCAGAAATTGCTCCTTTTGGTTAGTCTGCTGTTAATTAGCTGTTTCGTTAATGTTTATATATTTATGAAACCCGTCACGTGTATCGTTTCGTAACGCCTTAATGGTTAAGGCGTTAGGCTACAAAGAATCTAGAGGTCACGGGTTCAAACCTAGACTTAGGCATCATTTTAGCCAAAATACCCTTAACTGCAAAAACTGCCACTTTCTAAATATGGCGGCAGCCATGGCGCGCCTTTGATCCTTACTCTCTTTCTTTAAAACAAAACTAAATAGGGAAGTGAACTATTAATTACCTCTTTTCAACACTCCCCTTAATTCCTAGTCACTTTTCAATTTTAATCCACAGTTTTTTTCTGCAATAAATCAACTTAGGGGAAGGCACTGCTTTTGTCATCATGTCTGCAATCATTTCTCTATCAGTTTTATGAACCAGTTTAATAATTTTATTTTCTACCTTCTCTCTGACAAAGCTTAGTCTAATATCAATATACTTAGCTTTGAAGTGATGTTTCGGATTAGCTGCAATCGAGATAGCAGCTTGATTATCACAAAAAACATTTTGAGTTCCAGACTTCATGAACCCAAGTTCTTCAAGAAGAGATTTAACCCACATTAATTCTTTGGTGGCAGCACAAGAAGCCATGTATTCAACCTCCATAATGGACTGAGCAACTACTTTTTGTTGCTTGCTACTCCAACAACATGCACCGGATCCAATTTGCAACACATATCCAGTCGTACACCTCCTTAAAGGCACATCTCCATAACTGGCATCACTCCAAGTGGTGATATCAGTGTGCTCCCCTCCCAAATGCAACCATAACTCCCTTGTCCCCACCAGATACCTCATCACCCTTTTGGCAGCCTCCCAATCTCTCTTTATTGGTTCATTTAGATTTCTACTAAGGACACCTAAAGCTGCAGCTATATCCGGACGGGTACAGTTCATAAAATAAATTAAACTGCCTACAATCTCCGATAAGGGATATTTTCCATAAATTTTCTTTCTATCTCGTCCATCTCATCATTAATGATGAATATTCCTCCCTCTTCACTCCCCTCACTCACTCTCTTCAAATCCATGGGAGTAGTACATCCGTTTGCTTTCTCCATTTGAAATTTTTCTAGCATATTACCGATTGCTTCTTTTTGAGTGAGTCTTATAATTCTATTCCCTCTATCTCTCTCCATCTGATTTCCCAAAATGTACTTTGCTTCGCCGAGATCTTTCATGTCAAAGCAGCTTCTAAGATCGCGTTTTAGTTTGTTAATTTGATCTAAGGACTTGCTTAAGACCAACAAATCATCCACATAAATAGAAATAAATATCACTCCATCTTCATCCTCAAATAAATATATGAAGTGATCTGAACTAATTTTGATATACCCCAAACCGGTCAAAAATTTGTTGAGCTTTATATTCCACTGTCGTGGGGCTTGCTTAAGCCCATAGAGTGATTTTATCAGTTTGCAAACTTTATTTTCTTCCCCACTTTCCACGAATCCTTCGGGTTGCCTCATTAAATTTCTTCTTCTATCTCTCCGTGCAAAAATGTTGTTTTAATATCCATCTGGTGTATTTCCATATCCTCCGCTGCGGCTATACTTAAAAGGATTCTAACATAAGGAAATCTGACTACAGGTGCAAAAGTTTCTTCGTAGTCTATCCCCTCTTTCTCAGTATATCTTTTTGCAACTAACCTAGCTTTGTTCCTCTCAATGATATTATCCGGGTTTAATTTAAGTTTAAAAACCCACTTACATCCGATCGGTTTTCGGTCCGGTGGACAATCTACCAACTCCCTTGTATTGGCTTCCATGATAGAGGCCATTTCTTCAGTTATAGCTGTGATCCACCGGCTACTTTCAAGAGTGTTTATGGCCTCTAAGTATGTCTGAGGTTCATCTGGGTGAGACATCTTTGTGAGTTGGTTATTTACTTGTCTTTCTTGATGTCTTTTACTACCTCTTCTTCCCCTTTCAAAATCGGACGCCGGTATGGAAGGTATCTTTGGGTTTCATTTAGGGAGATTTTCAGCTCCCCTATCTCCCAATTGCGGTGTCCCATCAAGTTCCTCATCGGTTTCCACCTCCTATTGTGGCGTTGCCTCGGATGTTGTCCTTTCCTCCTTCTCCTTTGGTATATTTGCAGATTTTTCTTTTTCTCCCTCTTCCTTCTCTTCATTTTCAAAGTCAAAGTCAGAAAACTGGTCCGTTTCGAATCTGATTTTGACTTCCTTATTATATTTGATTGGATCAATGGACTTCTCTTCATTCATCACCACTATGTGTTTTACCAAAATTATATCTCTCTTTTTCAAGTCATACACTCGGTATCCTTTTATGCTCTCATCATATCCTACAAGATATCCAGGCTTCCCTCTCCCCTCTAACTTCCATTTAGTCTTATCGGAATCCAAACTGTAGACTTGACTTCCGTACACTCTCAAACTAGACAAATCAGGCTTTCTTCCCGTCCACCTCTCATACGGAGTTTCCTCCTTATTTGCTAAAGTTATGACTCTATTTTTGATGAAATTAACATAGTTCATAGACTTCGCCCAAAACTGCAACCCTATCCTCTTATCAATTAACATACTTCTGGACATATCTCCTAAAGTTGTATTCACTCTTTATGCTACTCCATTTTGTTACGGATTATAGGGAACAATTTTCTCATGATGAATTCCTCCTTCTTTAAGATATTCTTCAAATTCTCTGCAGGTGTATTATTTCCCATTATCACTTTTTATCTCTTTTATTGAGGTTTCATGTAGCTTTTCACTCCATACTTTATACTCTTTGAAACATCTTAATACCTCTGACTTATGTCTGAGAAAGTATACCTTCGTGTATCTAGACCAATCATCTGTGATAGTTAACATCCATCTCTTCCCCCCATGTGAAGCATACCTAGCAGGTCCCCAAACATCAGTGTGAACTAGATCTAATACTTTCTCTCTCTAAATGTGGTTGCCTTTGGAAATGGAAGTCTATGAATCTTCCCTTGGGCACATCCACTACAATCATCAAAGGTCTCATCATCCTCAAAAGTAATACCCTCCACTATTCCCTTTTTCTTCATTTTTTTTAATCTATCTAGATGCACATGCCCCAACCTTTTATGCCAAAGCATCATCTCACTTGCTAACGAGTAGAGAACACTCTTTTCATTGCAAAGAACAATTATGAACATTCCTTGACTGCCCAACTCATCTATGAAATAAACCTCATTATCAAAGCTTGCTGTAAAGATTCCTTTCCTAGTTCGTGTTTCAAACTCCTTTTCATCTAGGAAAGCTGTTGAGACTAGGTTCTTGCTAAGCTGTGGAATGTAAAGAACGTCTGAGAGTGTTACAATTGAGGCCTTTCCATCAACTAGAACCATAAAGTCAACAGTTCCAACAAGATTTGTGGTTTCTACTCTACCATCTCCGTACTCTATCTCAACTGTTGGGATCTTTCTCAATTTAGTGAACCACCACTTATCTTTGCACATATGCATTGAAGCCCCTCAGTCTATGATCCACCCATCCGTGGGTGGATCCCTTTTACCTCCGAAAGCACACTTTTGTCTCCGTGGAATGTCAACATGTTTTTCAGTGTTTTTCGGATTAAGGAGAAGCTCCTCAAGCTCCTCTTCAGGTTCAGTTTTTCCTTCCATTTCCTCATCATGAACTTGAGTCAGGAAAGCCTTTTTCTTTCCTCCATCCCTTGAGGTTCCATGACCATCTTTCAGTCGAAGATCTGCAAGTTTGACACAATCTCTTAAATAGTGTCCCGGTTTCTTGCAGAAGTGATATAATCCTTCTCGAGAAGTTCCTCTCCCCTGTCTATCAAATCTGCCACCTCCTTCTCCTCTTCCACCAAAGTTTCGATAGGGATCTTTCCCTCTCTCCTCATCACGCTTCCGCCAATAAGCTCCTGCAGCCAATGCTTCAACACTTGGACTCCCTCTCCTAAGCTCAATGGTGCTTTCTTTCACTTAAATCATTCCAACTATATCATCCCAATTCTTATTGCTATCTCCCATGTTTTGCAATCGGTTAATGATATTCTCATACTCTTCATGTAGTTTCATCATTAATGTGTTCACTCTTTGTCTCTCGGACCATGAGTTACCAGCACTCTCTTACTCTCCAAATAATGCTCCTAAATCATTGCAATAATTATTCATACTTGCTATTTTATAAGTATAAGTTGTAATCTTATTTTCAGCCAGCTGTTGTTGCTGCAATGATCCACTCTTATATTTGTTAACTAGTGATATCCAAATCTGAGATGAAGATTTGACATGCATAAAGGGAATGGCAATGCTCTTTGCTACACTTTTAAGAATTAAGAGCTTAGCAACCTTGTCTTTGTAGTTCCACTTTTCACACTCTAATCTTTCGGTCTGAACCCTTGTCGCCGTTTTTGGTGGTGCTGCTGCTGGTATCACCTTCGGCAATGCTGTCACTTGAGTTGCAACTCCTCCCTTTTCTCCTTCCATGACAATCTCCTCTCCTTCCTCATCTTTATCCTCGGTGATGGTGGAAGCTGTTCTACCAACTGTAGAGGCGGAGTTGCCAAAAAAATGTGTCCCTCCAAACCCAGGTGGAGGTGGGCATTGAATTGTCCAGACACTATGCCCCATAGATGCTTCTCAAATAGTTCTCCCTCCATCATCATTTCCCAATAAAGAAAGTCTGATCCATCAAATATGGGCACCCTAGAGGGTGGGCCCATAACCTGAAATTATGTGGTCTCCATTGACCCACAGAATGAGCAGCCTATGTAAAGCCTCTAGGATAATATTTGCCCCTTCTACTTTCCCGCTGAATAAGCGCCGCCCAGGCACACAAATATTCTGACCACTCTCACCCCTGTGAGGACAAGACTCCCCTGAGTCAAACGCAAAAAGAATCACTGAATTTGCTCCCCTGAGCAGTAAGTTATGGCTGGTAAAGATGACCTTTATAGTTACAAGCTCTCTTAAAGAGAGAGGTACCTAAATATTACTAAGTCTCGATCTGCCTACTCGCGACTACCTACTACTAAACCCTAGTCCAATAGGAACACTATATAGTACAAGAAGGTACAATAGGCGATGCACTTATTGTACGACCATTGTACGACAAGGTCGACAAGGTGACACCTATCAAATCGGAAGCCATGGTTCCTCCTCCCATCTTCTCCAGTATCAAATAATGTGGCACCACGTGGCACCGCGTGGCGCTATCTCCGTATGCCCCCAAAAAGCTCACTTCGCGTGGCGGCTATAATGCCGACCGTCCGATCAAAACATATTTTACACGGTTCAGATTCGCGTACATGCAGAAATTGCTCCATTTGGTTAGTCTGCTGTTAATTAGCTGTTTTGTTAATGTTTATATATTTATGAAACCCGTCACGTGTATCGTTTCGTAACGCCTTAATGGTTAAGGCGTTAGGCTATAGAGAATCAGTGGTCACAGGTTCAAATCTAGACTTAGGCATCACTTTAGTAAAATACCCTTTACTTCAAAAACTGCCACTTTCTAAATATGGCTGCAGCTATGGCACGCCTTTGATCCTCACTCTCTTTCTTTAAAGCAAAACTAAAATAGGGAAGTGAACTATTAATTACCTCTTTTCAACAAGAGGAAAGGACAGTTTAATCAGAAAAGAAATCAGTTTAATCAGCTCAAATAGTTTAATCATAGTGGGAATAGAAAATCCAACAATGCATGTTTTTATTGTAGTGAGAGAGGTCATGGATACAAATTTTGTCCTAAGCTTAAAAAAGCTAACGATAGAGGTTTATACAGGTCGGGATGGCAACAAAGTCAGGTTTACAAAAACTTCCCGAGGTCTACACCTCGTGGAAATGCACTTGAAATTCTATGGGCTCCATTACCCACAGAATTCGCAGATCCAAAAGAAGCTAATCTAGATAGTGGTGACTCCTAGTTGATATAAACCCAAATGAATGATCCCTTGATAATTAGAACCCCAATACAACTTCACTCCTCTTCAGGTTCAGTTTTTTCTTCCACTTCCTCATCAAGAACTTGAGTCAGGAAGCCTTTTTCTTTCCTCCATCCCTTGAGGTTCCTTGACCATCTTTCAGTCGAAGATCTGCAAGTTTGACACAATCTGCCATAAAGTGTCCCGGTTTTTTGCAGAAGTGACATAATCCTCCTCGAGAAGTTTTTCTCCCTTGTCTATCAAATCTGCCACCTCCTTGTCCTCTTCCACCAAAGTTTCGATAGGGATCTTTCCCTCTCTCCTCATCACGCTTCCGCCAATCAGGTCTTGCTGACAATGCTTGAACACTTGGACTCCCTCTCCTAGGCTCTATGGTAATTTCTTTCACTAAAATCATTCCCACTGTGTCATCCCAATTCCAATTGCTATCTTCATGTTCTGCAATCGGTTAATGATATTCTCATACTCTTCAGGTAGTTTCATCATTAATGTGTTCACTCTTTGTCTCTCGAACCATGAGTTACCTGCACTCTCTAACTCTCCAAATAATGCTCCTAAATCATTGCAATAATTATTCATAATTCCTCCTTTATAAGTATAAGCTGCAATCTTATTTTCGGCCAACTGTTGTTACTGCAATGATCCACTCTTATATTTGTTAACTAGTGATATCCAAATCTGAGATGAAGATTGGACATACATAAGGGGAATGGCAATGCCCTTTGCTACACTTTTAAGAATTAAGAGCTTAGCAACCTTGTCTTTGTAGTTCCACTTTTCATACTCTGATCTTTTGGTGTGAACCCTTGTCGCTGTTTTTGGTGGTGCTGCTGCCGATATCGCCTTCGGCAATGGTGTCACTTGAGTTGTAACTGCTCCCTTTTCTCCTTCCATGACAATATCCTCTCCTTCCTCATCTTCATCCTCGGTGATGGTGGCAACTGTTCTACCAACTGTAGAGGCGGAGGTGCCAGAAAAATGTGTCCCTCCAAACCCAGGTAGAGGTGGGCATCGAATTTGTCCAGACACTATGCCCCATAAATGCTTCTCAAATCGTTCTCCCTCCATCATCATTTCTAAATAAAGAAATTCTGATCCATCAAATATGGGCACCCTAGAGGGTGGGCCCATAACCTGAAATTTTGTGGTCTCCATTGACCCACAGAATGAGCAGCCTATGTAAAGCCTCTAGGATAATATTTGCCCCTTCTACTTTCCCGCTGAATAAGCGCCGCCCAGGCACACAAATATTCTAACCACTCTCACCCTTGTGAGGACAAGACTCCCCTGAGTCAAACGCAAAAAGAATCACTGAATTTGCTCACCCGAGCAGTAAGTTATGGCTGGTCAAAGATGACCTTTATAGTTACAAGCTCTCTTAGAGAGAGAGGTACCTAAATATTACTAAGTCTCGGTCTGCCTACTCACGACTACCTACTATTAAACCCTAGTCCAATAGAAACACTATAAAGTACAAGAAAGTACAATGAGCGATGTACTTATTGTACAACCATTGTACGACAAGGTCTACAAGGTGACACCTGTCATATCGGAAGCCATGGTTCCTCCTCCCATCTTCTTTGGTATCAAATAATGTGGCGCCACGTGGCACCCCGTGACGCTATATCCGTATGCCGCCAAAAGGCTCACTTCGCGTGGCGGCTATAATGCCGACCGTCCGATCAAAACATATTTTACACGGTTCAGATTCGCGTACATGCAGAAATTGCTCCTTTTGGTTAGTCTGCTGTTAATTAGCTGTTTCGTTAATGTTTATATATTTATGAAACCCGTCACGTGTATCGTTTCGTAACGCCTTAATGGTTAAGGCGTTAGGCTACAAAGAATCTAGAGGTCACGGGTTCAAACCTAGACCTAGGCATCATTTTAGCCAAAATACCCTTAACTGCAAAAACTGCCACTTTCTAAATATGGCGGCAGCCATGGCGCGCCTTTGATCCTTACTCTCTTTCTTTAAAACAAAACTAAATAGGGAAGTGAACTATTAATTACCTCTTTTCAACAGTAATTTCGCCACGCGTCATCCGATGTGGCGATGGCCACAAACCGCCGAAATCTTCCTCCGTGATCTTGGCGCTAATTGCGGCCGTCCGATTAAATTTGGATGTAATCGTAGCCGTAATAAATACATGCGCGGTATTTGTTTCACTTACGAAACAAATGCGCGGTATTGATTTTCAGTCCGTACCATAATCCGTACTTTATATATTACTGGATCTATGTATCCCGTAATCTATTTCAGTTAAATGATTTATCGCACGTATAATCATTTAAATAAATATCAAACTATATGCTACGTAATACTACGGCTAGACTTAACGGCTAAGGCTACCGGCTATTTCCTGTCTGCCGGCCGGTAGGTGCAAGGATCAATTCCTGCCGCCGGCACATACCTTTTAAATAAATAAACCCTAACTAATATAAATTTCCCGTAAACCTCAGGATAGCCTAGGTAGCCATGGCTCTAGCATCCTCTCCAATTTCTCAGTGACTGCGACAAGTTTGAGAGTTGGAGAGAGAAGTTAGAGGTAGACTGCCTCGGCTTCTTTATTTCTTTTCAGACCTAGAAAATACTTTAAAACCATTAGTTTCTACACTCCCCTTATTTTCTAGTCAATCTTTAATTTCAGACCACACTTCTCCCTGCAGAAAATTAGCTTAGGGGAAGGCACAAGTTTGGTCATCATATCTGCTACCATCTCACTATCTGGTCTGTACTCTAAACTGATTATTTTGTTTTCTACTTTCTCTCTAACAAAGCTGAGTCTGATGTCCATGTGTTTGGCTTTAAAATGATGTTTAGGATTGGCAGAAATAGCGATTGCTGCCTGATTATCACAAAATATTTTCTGCACACCACTCTTAAGGTGACCAAGCTCACCAAGCAAAAACTTGACCCACATCAATTCTTTTACAGCAGAGCAAGAGGCCATATACTCAGCCTCCATGGTGGACTGAGCAATAACCTTTTGCTGTTTGCTACTCCAACAGCAAGCCCCATCACCCACATATAATACATATCCAGAAGTGCATCTCCTCATCGGAGCATCACCATAACTGGCATCACTCCAAGTAGTGATGTCAGTGTTCTCCCCACCCAAATGCAACCATAGATCCCTAGTTCGTATTAAATATCTTTACCTTGAGCACACCCACTAAATCACTTATATCATCATTCTCAATGAATTTAATCCCTTCCACCACTCCCATCTTTTTCTTCTCTCTTAACTTATCTAGATTCACATGCCCAAGCCTCTTATGCCACATCATAATATCATGAACACCAGCAAAATAAAGTTTATTCGTTTCATTACTTAAGATCAGCCTAAACATTCCATGGCTACCTTTCTCAGCAATGAAATAGACATCCTCCTCATAACTTGCAGTAAAGACTCCTTCCTTAGTGCTAGTGAAAAAACCCTTATCATCTAATACAGATGTAGAGATAAGGTTTTTGTTCAGCTCCAGAATAAACAATACATCGGAGAATGTTACTATGTATGTCTTTCCTTCTACTAACACTTTCAAATCTACCGATCCTATAAGAGTAGTGGTGACTATCCTCCCATCCCCGTACTCTATCTCTAAAGTGGGAATCTTTCTTATCTTAGTGAACAGGTGCCTATCCTTACATATGTGCATGGAGGCACCTGAATCTATAATCCAGCCTGCTTCACCTTTCAATCCACCGTAAGCACATTTGTTCCTTCGTGGAATTTCAACCTCATTTTTCGCCTCCAACTCCTTTTCCAAAAGGAGCTCATCGTCCTCGTCATCGGATTCTGCCTCAAGTACCTGTGTGACAAGGGCCTTTTTCTTTCCTCTCGAGGTACCACTAGTCTGCCCCTCCTTTAACCGAAGCTCGGTTAGCTTTGTGCACTTTGCATTATAGTGCCCAGGTTTCTTACAAAAATGACATAAACCTTTGGGAGCCCTTGGTTCGAACTCGTCGCTCTCATTTTTCTGCTCCCTCCCCCCATAGCTTATGACCGGTTTCCTGTAACTCTGAGACCTCCATAAGTCCTCAGAGTGGACAGCTTCCAAGAAACCTTTAGGATAATCCTGACCCCTTTGTGTTTAAGCAAAAATAACTGCCACCCTGGCAGACAAAAACGCTGACCAACTTCACCCCTGTGAAGACAAGACTCCCCTCAGTCGATAGCAAAAAGAATCTCTGAATTTGCTCCCCTGAGCAGTAAGTTATGGAGGGTCAAAGTTGACCTTTTGTACAGAAGCTCTCTGGGAGAGAGGGTCCTATCTTCTAATTTTTCTAAGTCCTATCTCTCTCACAAACTCTATCTACTGATGTACGGAACCAATCAGAATTGAGTTCCGTACGCAAAAGTACAGCTGCCGGTGTACTTTATGTACGGACATTGTACGACATGGCCTAAATGTCGACACATGTCATATCCGGATTCGGTGCCATAATCTCCGGAGATTCCACGATCCAATGTAATTTCGCCACGTGTCATCCGATGTGGCGATGGCCACAAACCGCCGAAATCTTCTTCCGCGATCTCGGCGCTAATTCCGGCCATCCAATTAAATTCGGATTTAATCGTAGCCGTAATAAATACATGCGCGGTATTCGTTTCACTTAATAAATAAATGCGCGGTATTGATTTCCTGTCCGTACCGTAATCCGTACTTTACACATTACCGGATCTATGTATCCCGTAATGAATTACAATTAAATGATTTATCATACGTATACATAGTTAAATAAATATCAAACTATATACTATGTAACACTAGTCCTAGACTTAACGGCTAAGGCTACCGGCTATCTACCATCTGCCGGCCGGTAGGTACAAGGATCAAATCCTGTGGCCGGCACATACCTTTTAGATAAAATAAACCCTTCAACTAATATAAATTTCAAGTAAACCTGTGGATAGCCTAGGTAGCCATGGCTCTAGCTCCCTCTCCAATTTCTCAGTGACTGCGACAAGTTTGAGAGTTGGAGAAAGAAGTTAGAGGTAGACTGCTTCGGCTTCTTTCTATATTTCTATTTTGACCTAGAAAATACTTAAAATGGACCATTAATTTTTACAATCTTAAGACCTTTTTTGTTGCCTCTTAGTCTCTCCTTCGTGGATTTTGTAGACTTCTGCTCAACACACTAACAGCTGCAACACACTAACAGCTGCAGCTATATCGGGCCTAGTGCAATTCATGAAGTAAATCATACTTCCTACAGCTTGTCTGTAGGGTATTTGGGAGATAATTTTTTGCTCTTCTGCACTGAGTTCTGATATATTATGACTCGAAACTCATGCTCCATTCCTTCAAGTTTTTTGCTTATATTCCATAGGAGTTGCACAGCCTTAGGCATTAGCCAAGCCAAATTTTTCCAACATGTTTCCTATCGCTTCTTTTTGAGTTAGCCTAATGATTTTTTTTTCTCGATCTCTTTCAACTTGTATGCCAATAATATATTTTACCTCACCCAAATCCTTTATTTCAAATTGTGAATTAAGAGTGTGTTTTACTCTAACAATTTTTTCTTTGTTCGTACTAATTAACAACAAATCATCAACATACACAATAATGAATATCACTTCATCATGATTATTACACATCACATATACTGAATGATCTGAGCTAATTCTAGTAAATCCTAACCCTGTCAAGAACTATTCTAACTTTCTGTTCCATTGCCTAGGACCTGGTTTAGGCCATACAAAGATTTTAAAAGTTTGCACACAAGATTTTATTTTTCTGCTTCCTCATAACCCTTTGGCTACTTCATATAATTGACCTCATCTAAATCACCATGCAAAAAGGCAATTTTCACATCCATTTGGTGGATGTCAAAATCCTCTATGGCATCAAATGTAAGTAAGATGCGAACAGATGGAAACATTACAACCGGTGAAAAATTTTCTTCATAATCTATCCCTTTCTTTTCATTATATCCCTTAGCAACCAAGCGAGCATTATACATGTCTATGGTATTATATGGGTTCAATTTTAAGTTAAACACCTTGTCATGCCGCATGGTATCAGACGCAGGCGCGTATGACATTCTGCATGCGTGCACGATATTACGCACGCACACACGATATTGTGCTCGCGCGCGCGATATTATGCATGCGTGCAAAGTACGATGTACGCACGCGCGATATTGTGTCCACGCTCACGATATCGTGCACGCATGCCCGATATTCGGCGCGCGCGCATGATATCACTCACGCGCGCACGATATCATTCACGCCCGCACAATATTTTGACGTGCGTGTATGATTTTTGGTCGCACGTGCGATCGTGATTCATTTATGTTTGACGTGTACGCGATGCGCGTACACATCTAATAAAACAAGTTCTAATTTCGTTCGTGGTACCGTTTTGTTTTGTGCGTATGCCCACACTTTTCAAGTTTTTCGTGCGATACCGTTCATTTCGTGCACAGGTACCGCGATCTTGGAGTATAGACACCAAGTATCGTTTGGCGACAAAGCGTGATTTCAGGTAGAGTTGGCGAGGTTTCAATGTACATTTATTCCTTAAAGTCATGAACCCACGTAGGTTCACGCATGTATGTAGATAGGGAGGGTTTTTACCCTTGGATTTTGGATTTTGTTAGACGTACGGCAGACGATGTTATAAATTTTGATGGGTGAAATAGATTGAATACTTTCAAACAGATGGCGATTGCGGCACATGTGAGCAGATGCACCGGAGTCCATTATCCACTCGTCTTCCTCCACGCCTTCCGTTGCTTGTGCCATCGCAAAGTATTTCTTTTCATTGTTGTCGGGAAAGCTACTCACGTCCTCCTCCTGAAGTGCATTGGAAAATGCTGTTGGATGTCCACCTGACTGAGATAAAACTTGGCTTTCATCCCAACTAAAGCAAAAATTTACTGTGGCTTTCGCTCTCTTATATGCATGACAAAGCCTGAAAACATGGCATTTCTCATCACAATAATAGCATGATAAAGGTGGCCTTCTAAGACCACTACCTCTACCACTGCCACTGCCAATATTATAATCAGAAAACTGATTTGCTAATGCTTGAAGAGACTTATTATTATTACCTCTTTGTGAAATCTGGTTAGCTTCTTCACTCAAAATAAATTGGATTGCTAACGCTATGTTCCACTGACGTTCTGGAAGATCTCTAAGCCTATCTTTGGCTCCCTTCTATTCATCTGGTAAGTTCTCATCAATAACATAGCATGCTGAGGTGGTGAAAAGTCACCACCTGCACTAGTACTCTAGAGAAACAACCTTTTCATAGCATGATAGTGATCTAATATACTAACTCCTGAATATCTAAATTCATAGATTTTTCAGTGAAATCTAGCTGAACATACAAAGCATGTACACTAAACCAGATTTGAGAAGCCCTTTTTCATTTCAAGGTAAGACATTACCAATTCTTTAGTCATACACTGCTTCAAGGCGCATCCTTTAAATTGGACTAGTTTCTGCCAGCCCTCGTGGGGAGTACATTATGGATTGCCACGTAACTTTTCGGATTGTCGTCGAGATTATGTTGTTAGCTCTCAATAGGAATTCAGTTCAGGTTCTGCTGACTTTTGGTCCATTAATTACCTTAGGTCAAAGTCTGGCACTTTCGTGTCCTTATCAGTACTTTGTCTTAAAATAGTGGAACGAATAATTACTTCCGGCCGCGGATCTAGCCGAAGTCAAAAGCATAACTTTTTGCTTAGAGTGTAGTACGGATTATTTTGTCTTATGTCAGTTCAATTACATTTGCTTGCCGCTCATTGGTTAATAGCATAACTTTGACATTTGAACCTAGAATTGGACAAACTTCAATGTATAAGACACTTGGGGCTGAAGGAGACAGGTTGCTTTTTCCGTACTGTCTCTTAATAAAACCCTCAGAAAATCGAAGCATCCCTTCTTTTGGAGAATCTTTGTCTTGTGTGTATTTTTGACTCTATTGCCATCTTAATTTTGTAATAGTCTTCTGTGGAGATCGTAGTTCGGACATGTAGTTGGCACTATCCATCGTTTGGGCGATTTTGACTTTTTGCTATTGAAACTGAGAAGAGTCCTAACGATTTTGAGTCGCGGAAACCGCGTGGTGAAGGAGGATCTTACCTATTTTCGGTACTATAGGGAGGGGTTGCCTTCTCTTTTGGGTCATTTTAAATTCTTGGGATATATTGAGCTCGCTTTGCTATCATTTTAATTTCTATCTTTTATTATCTTTTATCTAGGGGCAAGGTGATATTGTTAAAACTGAAACGGCCTATTATATTTCTTTCCTATATTCCTGCGTGGGAGTTCAAGTGTTCCTTTTTGGTAGTTCTTTTGGTTCCGAATGTGTTGTTCGGATTAGTCTCCCAAAACCTTTTGATCAAAACAATGGATTTTGAGGGAGCATTTGTTTCGACTTCCAGTGGAAAATCATTGAGGGGATATATTTTTGCCTTCCCACGCATTCATTTCTATTTCTTGTCCGATTGTCTCCGTGTTTTGCATGCATGCTTACGGGAGGAATAGGGGTTGAAATGGGCATTGTCACTATCATGGGAAAGATCCGCATTTGGGGGGTTATTTGCAAGACTCCGATGCAAACTCTATCTGGTTGTGGGCCCTTCTCTTATGTTTCTCAAGCACGCTCGACAAACTTCCTCTATGAAAAAGTTCTATCACATAAATTAGAGTTCATTGCTTTAGTTTTTTTTTGTTTTCTTACTCTAATTTTTTCATTACTCTAATTACGATTTGCGGTGTAAATGGAATAACATTTCGATAACCGCAATGGATGAAAATTGTCAGAACTTCCCAGCCTGGCATTGTCGTCAAACTGTCAATACCGGGTTGGTTTGTACAAAACTGTTACGAATATCATAGGCAGGCAGTTTTGGGTGATAGCAAAACTTGCGTGTTTCTACAGCTTTTGCCTTATGTAAGGGTGCGTCTCAGATCCGGCGAACCTGGATCTGGGGTGTCCCTATGTGAACAAAACAAAGTTGTCACTTAAGGGTGTGACGATTGTATACGTCGACAATGCTTGTGACGGCTGCCAGCAGTGTACAATCTATGATGACGCACCAAATGGTGAAAAATTGCGAAGTTCCGTGAGAGAGGCAGCTTATGCGACTTGATGGG
The DNA here is from genome assembly GCA_037447655.1 of Zygnema cylindricum. Taxonomy (NCBI): domain Eukaryota; kingdom Viridiplantae; phylum Streptophyta; class Zygnematophyceae; order Zygnematales; family Zygnemataceae; genus Zygnema; species Zygnema cylindricum. The sequence continues at coordinate 60,638 of JBBHKE010001050.1, read as the reverse complement.
GTGCCCACAGAGATTTCTCACTATTTCATAGAATGGAAAATTTCGTATTGAACGAAACGCGACAAAAAAAAACAAATTGTGTACTTTGATGGACGCAAACGGACAAAAAATAATGAATTCTGTACCTTTCGTCGTCGCTTGAATACCTTTGAATTTTATGAAAAAAAATTACACGTGCTAATACGTGTTCTTACTTTTTTTTTCGAATCTTTGTTTTAAAACACATCTTCCTTCTGTTTTAAAGAAAATTTTAAAGATGACGTTATTTGGCGTGGCCGTGGGTTGAAGAACACAAGACGACAACATGTAGTACATCCTAAATTTGATGATGACGCAAAATGTACTTTTATTTTTTTTATTTTTTTGTACGGTTGAAACTTACGCGGTACAGCTCTAAGTTTTACATGAAAACGATTGAAGAAAACCCTTACTTAGGCACATGGAGACGCCCTAAGGCAAATGTATTAAAAGTACAAGATGTTGTTTGTTTTGTTCGAACCATAGTTCAAAAGTAAGCGTTTTTATGGTAGGCCTTTGGTAGGCGCACAAAAGTTGGCACAAAACTTGCGTAGAGTAGGCATACTGTATGTGTGTGCGTTGTGCATACTTTTGTACGAACGTACGAGTCTGACGTTTCATTATAATATTGCGCACGCCGCCGGAAGAAATTTCTTAGCGAACTGACACGGCGTAGGATGACATTCCGCTGGAAAAAAACCCTGAAAAAAAAAAAACGCAGACGTAAGTCCTATCGTTAGTTGTGTCATGGGCTTTTCATGTGATCTTCTTAGATCGCTACTTTGATCAGCGACCATCCGGTCGTCCAAATCTGACGGTTTAAATAAAAAATACCTCAAAACTCACGGAAAAATATAAATTTGTCCGAATGTTTTTCAAAAATTAGGCTGCGGCCCCATGTGGCTAAGTTCGGGCTTTTTCTGTCGTTTTCCTTTATAACTTAGCGCCGTACTGCCTAAGTTGCGACCGTACGAATAAATCGCAAATTTATAAGGTACAATTTGCGTCATTCTCGAACTTAGGGTGTACGAAAATTTGTCGTCTTGCGTTTTTTCGACCCACATTCACGTCATCTTCAAAATTTTCATAAACAACATCGACAATATATTTTAAGCTTAGTAAATCCGCTTACACCAATAGGAAAATATATTCCCACGTGTGATAATTTTTAAAAGGTTTTTGACGACTGAAAAAAGTACAAGGCATTTCGTTTTTGTCCGTATGCACGTTGTACGGTTTTTTTTTGAAGGGGTTTCGATGGTGGTGTGTCATTTCACGGAAAGTGAAAAGTCTGCGAAGGTGGAAAATCTGCGGAGTCGCCCTTGCTGCTCTCACTCACTGCCACTGTCACCTCGCGCCCTATTCCCCCTTCGAGTGACACCACTCTGCGTTCTGACACAAGTTGTCTTGCACAAGTTGGCTTTAAGTGCATCAGGAGGGAATGAGAGGAAATTTTCAGAGCGACGTTGTTTCACCACCTCGCAAGGTATAAAAGCACTACATCCACCATTTGAAAATCACGACAACATAAAGGTGAAAGAGGCGGATATCGTGAGATTTTCGTCTGAGGTATAATTGGTGGAGGAGCTATACTGGAGGTACGTTTCAACGGAATTGAAAGAATGTTTAACCCTTTTTTAGACAATTTTTGAAAAACTAAAGAAATTTTCTGTTTCAAATTCATTTTCTGATTCCGTTACAGTTAAAATTTAAGGTGAAGATTTGGTTTCAGTTATATATACAATTTACAGTTTTAAATTCAAATCCACTCGCACTTTTGTTTCAATTCAGTTTTTCATGCAGATTCTTTGTCGACCTTAGTTAATTCAGTTTTTCATGCAGATTCTTTGTCGACCTTAGTTACATGTTTCAGTTGCAGTTTTCTAAAATATCGTCTTCTGTCAAGAAAAAAACTCAATTATTCCTTTTCATATTATATTTTTTGAACCTTTTTGTTGTTTTAAGATCCATTACGTAGTAGTTTTGAAACATTTTTGGACTGTTTTTAGTGTAAAGCTAATATTACTATTATTTGAGTGGTATTCAAGGATTTAGATCTGATATGCTTTCATTTTTTTGAAGATTATACTTTGTGATATTTGCTTTCTAAACTTTGTTGTTGTTTAGAGCTTCAATTTTCCATTTTTTTTACTATATTTTGTCATATTTCAGTTTAAATTATGTTTTCAAATGATAATTAAATTTACATCATGTATTTCGTTTTCAGTTTCAGTTGTTGATTCAGTTTTGATTTCTCTATATCCATTTCCAATCTAATTTTGTCCGTCTACCTTTTCTAGGACAAATCCAAACCTGTAGTTTAAAACCGAAAAAACATTTTTTCTGCTCTATTTCAGTTTCCTAATTTCCTCCACTACAATTTTGGTCCAAACTAAAGTCTAAGTAATCGTTCTCACTTTCTCCATATATGTTACTCTTTCCATCTCCTCCCACTTGTCAAAGTCACACTAAATATTTCAAACTACTTTACTCTATTCCACATTATCCGTGGAATCCGTCTTCAGTTTCAGTTGGTGATTCAGTTTTGCGTTCAGTAAATATATTTCCAATCCGTTTTTGTCCGTCTACCTTTTGTAGGTTAAATCCAAACATGTAGTTTAAAACAAAATAAAAAAACATTTTTTTTGCTCTGTTTCAGTTTTCTATTTTCTTGTTGAATCAAATCTCCATGGTCAACTCTTTATCTTGCTTCTTCTCTTGCTAACTTCAAACAATGAATAAAGTGTAGATACCATGGGTAAACTGTTGCTTCAAATAACAACCTTGTTATGATAAAATGTAGTTTTGTCTACAGTGGCCTTCGTCGATTGATATGTGGCATATTTGTTACTTGACTTCCGAGGTGGACATAGTTGACTTCTGTGTGCAAGATAAAAAAAACTAGTGATGAACCTTGTGAAAGTTAGGCATTTACTTTTTTTGAGAATGGCTCTAATAGGCCAGCCTAAGATACAATTTTGGGCATACATGCAAAATTAGCTCGACAAGGTGTCATGGTTCAACATTACAACAATCCAGAGCTCAAGGACTACATCCCTATCTCTGTCGGGAAGTTGGAGCAAAGCGACTTGTTGCTAGCTGTTCTAGAGACACTGAGCTAAATACTGCCGATGGAGGCCTAAAGGGATTTTTGTTTCACGATGAAACAGTTAAATAGTTTCAGGTTGTTGATGTAGGCCAACGTGAGATTTTTCCACATAGATAAGTTTTATGTTATTGATAACATCAACAAGAAGAGGAAGAGTTTGGCAGTGTCTGGCTGTGTCTGGATATTACTTTTACGAGTTGAAAAGTAATTGCAATTGTTTTTTGGAAGGAGTTTCTCAACGTGGTCTTGACAATCGTGGGTGGAATTGCTCAAAACCTTCATGTCGGCAGGGAAGAGCTTTGTAAGCTCATTTATTTAGTAAAAATAAGAGAAAGTTAAATTTGTAATTTTCCATGTTTGTTTATACGACATGATGATTGCGTCCAATTGACTTGTCTTATTTGAATTATTATTCATTGAAGTCGCTTGAGGTGTATGGACCTTTTTTGAAGTTTTTTCTCCATCGTGGTTAGTGTTTACTTGTTGGTTGTTTATAGTAACATTATCTTCTTGTGGTGATGAGTCGGGTGGGGGAGGCTGTCTCAAAGACTTGGGAGGGAGGCCTCTGTTCTTTTGGTGATTATATTCGACGGGTTAGTCTGGCAGATGGGCATTTTCTGTTTTACTTCTCGGCTTTGAATAAAGTTTGTGGTCAATAGCTTGAGCTAGCTATAGAGATAGTTCAGCTCCCAATCCGGTGGACCAACACCTTCCAGCCTGTTTTAGGTTTTTTTGTTTTCATGTTTTTATCCTTTTCAAGATTTGTTCTTGTCACATGTCACATAAGCCTGATTTAGCTGATGAACTAAAAGATTCACGATTATCTTCATGATGATGATGATAAGAAAATATACATATGTGGTTTAATGTAGGATTATCAAATCAACTGTCTGTGCTTCTCATATGGGTGCTTCCCATGTGACTGCTTTCTCGTAGGACATTACATCAAAAGGCCAGTTTTATAGTACACGGCATTATGTAGACGAAGATTGTCGATAGACGCTCATGTCCAATCACATTCTCAGAATTGTAAGAAAGGTCCAGATGCAGAGTCAATAGAGAAATAGAGAGCGGACGGGGGAGGAGGGTGGAGGGAGGAGGAGGGAGAGGAGGGAGAGGAGGGAGGAGGAGGGGGGAGGAGGGAAGAGGAGGGAGAGGGAGGAGGAGGGAGAGGAGGGAGGAGGAGGAGGAGGGAGGAGGAGGAGGGGGGGGAAGGAGATGGAGTGTAAGGAGGGAAGGGGGGGTCGGGAAGAGGCGGGGAGAGGAGGGGAGGGAGAGGAAGCTATAATGTACTTTATATTCCTTAAATATATAATGTAGAGTATATGATATCTTCAGCTAAACATAACTAATTGGTAAATTGCAACTAGTTACTTCAGAGATATTTACACCTATCATCTCCCCTCCCAATTTAGGGTTATTAAACCGGAACTGACATAGAGATTAGGTGTGAGAGTTTGGCATTTTAAATAAAATCAGGTGTAAATCTATTAGCACAATTAATGGTCCGTTCTGCCTAGATTTGCAAGAGTTTATGAAAAAAAAATCTTGAAGAAGTTTCAGATATATAAATAATTGTGAGCTTGTGAGTTTATTGCCTATTTCTGAAGTTATGTGGCAGGTTTCATACTAATAAAGTAAGTATAATCACACTATAACCGAACATATGTCAACTGTTCAAAAAAGGTGGAAATTAAAAAAAATAATAATAATAACAGCGCATCACAGAGAACTGAAGATCCATATGTATGCGTATATCATGTACGCATAAGCAGATATTAAAATTTATAGATGAGCGGATTTCGACAGTTGAACAAAAAAAAAGTCGCGCCCTTTACAATTTGGCCATGGGGAGGGTCGACACCATGGAAAGTACCAGCAACACAACTTTGGCGGCAACAGTGGAGGTTGGCACAGTGCTCAGGGCGACCGCACGTGCGGGAGCCAAGGGACGTCGGGAAGAATACAACAAACGCGCGAAGAAAGTAAAAATTGCATGGGCCTAAAGAAGTCTATTTCCATTCATGGCGGCCGAAGAGGAGGGGCAAACGCAAAGGCATGACGTACAGCCATGGTTGTATATTTGTACGTCTACGATGTCACAAAAGGACATGTGACATACCATAATGTTTCAAAAATTACGATGTGCTGTGCCACACTTCAAAAAGTTTCGAAATATACAGTGCGGCAAAGACAGATTGTACACGGTGACAACCATCACGGGCGTTGTCGGCGTATACAATCGTCACAAACTTAAGTTCCAATTTCGAGAGAACACATAGAGACACTTGATCCGCGCTAAAATACGAAGTACGCTAAGTTACAACTACATGGGGCCGCAGCCTTAGACATGACGTTTAATTCTCTATCGTTCGATGTGCAACTCAACCCTGTTAATATTATTTTTCATTTTGAGACCAATACAATATCGGTCTTAAGGCCATATTGTATGTTTTGCGTACAATTTCACCTACTTTTGAACTATGGTTCGAACACCAATTGTCAATCCTGACGGGCTGTATCGTCTTACACTATTTCCTGTGTCAGAATTTGAAATGATTTCTGTGTCCGACACATTCGAAGTGTCATCTGGACTCGTGGATATTTGCGATGACGACAATATCTGACGTGGCTCTGCCTGTAGGGGTCATCCGCGACTTTATTGCGACCAACCGCCCAAACATGTGGGAGATCTTCACTTTCCTGTTGTAGATACAACGCATCTGGACTGTATGGATCTAGGAGGAATGTATTTAAATTTAGGGGGGATGTATTCGGTCGGCACTCTTCCGAGATTCGCGCTTTAGTGGATCTTAAAGTTTTGTCTGATTCTAGTTTATCGAGACAAACTACCCCTCTCCGAATCTGAATTATACCCCTTCTGACCTTCGGTTATCTCACCGTAAAATTTTTCAATATCGGGTTTATTTGAAGTAAATATATTTTTTTCAGAGTCTGCCCGTTGGAGAGCGTTTTACAAAAAGGTTTAATCTTACGTTTTTTAGCTGTTTTTTGTCTGGCTTAAATAGACGAATGAAACTTATTGGTTATCTTTAACGGTTCACATGTGTGAATTATATGGTGTGATTGGGTACGCAAAAGTTTTCTATTTTGTTCAAGGAAATTCGTGGAGCTCGCTGTACGTTAATGAAACATTTTTAACAGTCTCCTTACTCCAAAAATTTATACATTACTCCCAAAATACTTTCTTAACAAAAAATCAGAGTGGCAACCAGTGGAATATTTGTTTTTCGATCTTCAACAGCCAACCACAAGCTATCACCGCCTTTTACCAAATTATATTACATATTTGATATCCGACAAAGAAAAATTAGCCAATACCGTGACATAACCGTGACATACTGTAACGGTTCCTGGACTGCCTCTTTCGGATCTCAGAGCCCGTGGATTGTTTATACAAATTAATTGCAAAGATTTTTCCAGAATAATGCCTTTAAAAAACTTTATCTAAGCACTGTACAATGCGAGGCTTGTATCTTACAAAAGCATATTACGGCCAGAATAGCTTCTGCAGCAGATGTAATAGTCAAATCTAGATTGAAACATTTCCTTTTTGAAAATATAACCTCGTTTGGTTCATCCATATCAACCAAGCATAGCAATACTGAGTCTATTTTCAGTCACATTTTAAAGGTTTTGTATGGTTCGACGATTACTTGCAGAATAGAAACCCTATGCGTAGACTGTTTCGTCTTGCATATATATTTAACAGCGGTAAACAGTTTCACTTCTGTTGTGATCATTGGTTTTCAATTCTTTTAGGTTTGAAGATATCGAACGAAAGGAAGCAATTTTTGTTCATATGTTGATTCAAATACCAATTTAATTTTAATATTCTCATGCACAAATTACTTGTCGACCGGTGACTATTTTATCATACATTATTTCTTCTTCGGTAAATTCCACGAGAATTTAAGTTTGACATAAGTCTTGTTGCATATAACTTTTTTGTAAGGAAGTATGACGTCTCTCAAACTTCCAGTTTCTGAAGCTGAATCTTTCGCTTGCCGACAAGTTACTGGACAGGCTTGCCAGCTGTTATCTGACGCTCTTTATAGTGTCGCCAGCTCGGCAACTCTTGCCTCTGCAATTCTTCAACCACCATCATCAGCACCTTCAACTTCTGATACAGATTCCGAGAGATATCACAAACAGTCACAAACAGTTGGAAACAGTCAGGATACTGGATTTTGCAACTTCAGCCATTTGAAACCTTTTTCAGGCTTTTCGCTTACAGAAGTGGCAAAGGAATCATCAAAGGCAACAACTGGAGTGAATGACGCAGTGCCAGCTCTCAAAGAAGTTCGTTATGGAATCGTTGGGACTGGAATGATGGGAGTCGAACATGTTTTTAACATTGCAGTTCTTGAAGGAGCAAAAATTACAGCTATAGCCGATCCACACGGACCGTCGAGACAGGCAGCTATTAAAGCCGCTAACAACAGTTCTCTAAAAGTGAGCGATTTCTGAATTACGACTCATGAGCAGTTTTTCTTATTGGTTTTGGATTGTTCTTAATTTGTTCCACGTATCTGTGTTTGACTGATACAACATTATTCGTAAATGTTTGCGACTTTAATGTGTGCTGTTTGAAAGGCGGTTTTGGCATGAGAATGTTTATTTTGTTTTTTCATTTCTTTTGCATCAAAGTTTTCCTAAAGACCGCAGGAATTAGATATTGCAGATAGATGTAAACAGCCAAATGTTTAATGGTATATCCTGTAACTTGCAAAACTGGTAATAAGCTGAGACAGGTTAAAGTATAACCTGAGGGCTGTGTTTTAATTTGATGCTATTGGCTATCCTGTTTGGCAATGTGCTGCAGGGTTAACCGTTTGGTATTTTAATTCTGGAACTTGTGGACGATCCGTGTTCTACAGTGGTAGTATGCTGTTTCTAAATGACAATGTTTTCAATCTCATATTCCAGGATCTTTTTGCCTATGTTTATCGACCTGTCCTTTGTTTTGCTTCTGTGCTTCGTGTCCTTCCAGGTCTTCAGTGACCACCGCAGTCTTCTCGATAGTGGATTATGTGATGTTGTTGTGGTGGCAACTCCCAACATGACACATGCGGAAATATTGCTCGATATATTGCAACATCCGGCTCCCCACCATATCCTGGTGGAGAAGCCTCTCTGCACGAATGTCACCGATTGCAAGGAGGTCGGTGAAGCTTACCACAAAGTTGGTGTGAATTCTCTGCATTTGGATTGAGTGTCATGCTCTCTTAACTGCCTATACTGGCTACAGTTGTCTTCTTTCCTCCTGTTTGCATAGATTTGTAGGACCATGGATGTTCTTAGCTTATTTTTTATTGGTCCATCGTTCTGAAATATGCTTGCTGTCAACGATGTACCCGGCGTTCCCGGATTGTAACCATTGGAACTATATTGCACGCAATTTCTTATTGCTTATATTCGTCATTTCACGGGATCTATTTGCTTAGGTTCTTTTTTGTATAACAATGTGAAGCTATGTTAGCTATTTGCAATCATCCCGTGACCGAGTCCTGCAGAAAAATATTGCAATTCACAATTTTTTCCCTGTCGTTTGATTTGTCGTCCAAAGTCAATGTAAAAAAAACTGCCAGTACTTTGATAGATTGTTCAAGATCTGTTCAAGTTTGTGCAAAACGCACAAGATACTCTTGTTGCATAGCCTACTACCTCCTGCTATTAATCATAACGTCCAATCAGCAAAGCTGATGGTCTTGTGTTTTCCCTTATTCTTTCTTTTAGTTCGTTAGTTTCAACCCTGGGAAAATGTTGTGGTCTTTTTTCTGACTCAGTCTTTCTTTGTCAGATCGCTAATTTCAGTGCTGGAAAAATGATGTGACAGGTTGTAGCTGCGGCAGCAGCTCGCCCAGATGTTTTAGTCCAGGTGGGGCTAGAATACCGCTACATGCCAGCTGTAGCACGGCTAATCGCTGAAGTGAAAAGAGGTGCTATTGGTCGAGTTCGAATGGTCGCAATTCGGGAGCATCGTTTCCCTTTCCTTCCAAAGGTAGGCCATACTGGAGCACCAAAACAATTTTCCGTTTGCATTAGTTTTGTTCCAGCTTTTGTGGTTCCTCCTCTCCTTCGACTTGTCTGAAAATTGAACAATTAGCTTTTTCTCCCACTTAAATTTTAAAAAGTTTCTTCTTTAGTCTTTATTGCCTCCTTCATGTTCGCCAGTGTCTTTTACAATTTGACTTTCCTCTTAAGTCTTTGTTGCAGGTTTTTATAGAGGACCCCAAATACACTGCTTTCTAACCTCTTCATTTGCATTTTTTTGTATTTTTTGACATCTGGGTTTTTTCAATGTCATTTTGCTTCTATACAAAACAGTTTATGTTTTACCACGACATAAGGTTGATTCCTGTTTGTTAAGAGCCGTTGTTGTTTTTACCATCATTTTTTTTCTTACAAAGGAGTGTGAAGCATACTTATGTTGTACGCATTATTTATATAGTTTATCTTTGTGGATCTTGGGATCGTTTGTTTTGCAGGTAAACAATTGGAATCGATTTTCACGCAATACTGGGGGAACTCTTGTAGAGAAGTGCTGCCATTTTTTTGACCTCATGAACCTTATTGTTGGGCAGAAGCCCATAAGAGTCATGGCTTCTGGGTCACAGGCAGTCAACCATCTTAATGAAAATTATGAGGGCCAGGTAATTCCTTAATCCTTTTACCCTAGATGGAATCTGAGTGTAGGTTATCTCAGTAGCCACTGATTCACATTGTTGATGATGACTATGCGTCCTCTTGTTGTATAACACGGACACATTTTTTTATTTTCTTAAAATGGTTTTTGACGATGGCAACTTTTCTTCGCTGAACTATTCTTCTAGAAGAATGTTGGTTCCTTTCATGTTTTTGACTTAGTGTCGTTATTTTGACTCGGTGGTATCACTGCAATTTCCTCAAGGTTTTTTGGTAGGGAGATGCACATTGCAGTTTTTTTGGGAGATTGTTGGGAGTTTGTCACTTTTTATTTTCTTTCTACTTCGATCTTTTGAACTGATAATCTGGATTTTTAATTTAACTTTAATTTAGCCAGTGACGACATTGCAGTCACTGGATTGAGGTGACAAGGAATTCTTGGGAATATTGAGCTCTGCTGAAACTAGTTGTTTTTTTTTTTTTTTTTTTTTTTCTAATTGCAGTATTGCTGACTTTTCTGGTCCTGCCTGTTAACTTTTGGGGGATCAACAGGTGCCTGATATTCTGGATAATGCATACGTTATTGTGGAGTATGAAGGAGGAGCCAGAGGCCTTTTAGACCTCTGTATGTTTGCTGAGGGTAGTCGTAATGAGCAAGAAATATCTGTGGGAGGTGATCAAGGAAAGGTGAGAAAGACACAATTTTGACATCTTCTTATTATTTCCTCAGCTTCCATCTTCCATAATTATCTTTGCTTTCTTCAACCCATAGTCTTAATGTTGGCCATTTGTTGTTGCCCCATATTTTATGCGTATTATACTCAAAAAGCACGCATACTGCGCATATAAGACGGAATAATTTTCAGGCATTTTCACACATTTGAACTGTGCTTCAACCACTAATATTGCCTTTGCATCACCTCAATATGCTTGCTGAATGTTTTTACAAAGTGTCTTGTGGCCAACATCTGATTGTTGAAGCAGTTCGAGAACTCACAAAAACTAGGCGTTATTGAATATCTGTTATGACCAAATTGATTTGACAGTGATGTTTGAAGAGACTTTGTGGCGGGTAGTTGTTCTTGTCCTTGTTCTTAGATTGAAAAACTTTTGAGGTTAGAGACAAAATTCTGTATGCGATTCATGGATTGTTAGCTAATGGAACAGGAAGATTGATGATTTTTGTATATGTTGGTTTTTAACCTTTGTATCACAGATAGAGGCGTTTGTACCAGATGGTACGGTTCGCATTGGTAGCAGGACAGGAGGGCGAGCCGGAGTGCAAACAATTCATGTCCATGATGAAAGAATCAAGTAAGAAATTGTAGTGTGGATAAATGTTCCTTAATTAGCTTGAGCTAGAGAGCTTTGCCTCATCAATGGAAACTTTGAGTAAACACACTTCGCAATTTTGTGACCTTTCATTTTGCTACAAGTCTCTCTTAAACTTCATGAAAGTGGGCCAAACGGGGTGAATTTGCACTGCTTTTGCACCGCTGTTGCTCCGCTAGATGGTTGCGATGGATGTTTAGCTCAAATTTTAATTCCTTTTGGTTAATTTTTTCGCGACAGTTGCCTCGCAAAAAAAGAAAGGTACTAACTCGAGGTGTCTGTATTTATGCAGATACGAGGGTCTGCACCATGGATCTAGTTATTTGGAACATCTTGAGTTTATTGAGGCTGCGAGATCGCAAGGAGAGAGACGACCTCCTGTTGGTTTATTAGAAGGACTTCTCTCTGTGGCAGTTGGAGTTGCAGGTCATAAGTCCATCGAAGAAGGTCGACCGGTCCTCATTGAGGAAGTTCTCGGGGATTTGTGTTAAACTAAGGTTACCTAGAAGACAAAAAAAAAAAGATTTGGAATGGATCGAAGTGCAAATTCCTGGCTTCAATTCCCCTTGTGAGAGCTGATCGTCCCAGGTATTGCGCCATTGTAAAGGGTTTTTGACTGTCACAGAAGCACATATCCATGTGTGGTTTTCTTTCTTTCTTTCTTTCTTTCTGTTCTTTCATTCGATTCACCATTTTTCTGTCGATATGCATCGAAGCCTTCGAAATTGTACAGATTACGCATAGCGTTAGAAGCCTTTCGTTGTTTTTCATGGAGTGTGGAAGTTCAAATTATAGTTTGGGGAGGTTTATTGTCAGGGTCAAGTTGCTCTTATTACTTGTTTGTGCAGAGAATGTCTTGCACACAAAAGGATAGGGATATTTAAATTACAGACAGTCAGCTACAACTGAGTGCACTTCGTGTGGAGATTGGTTTGGTTGAGATGTTTTATCATGTTAAGACTTTCGAGGACTTTCCCTTAATCATATTGTTCTGGATTTCAAATGCATCTAATAGACTGTAATGTGATACACAAGCTTTGATGCAAAATATGACATTTGGGATATAGTTCTTTGCTCTTCAAATGCGAAGATTTTTGGGGAACTGGATCCCTGGGTTTTCCAGTGGGTCATATGATTATCTTTTATTTCATCTATTTTCATATAGAGGCTATGTTAGACAGGTGGTTCCACCAGGGACTTGTATTAACTTCTATCGAGGTGCATCTTTATGCAAAAATATCAAAGTCTACGTACAAACAGCTGCGGTTGAAGAAGCATGTCATTACAGAACATCCTATTTGAGACAAAAACAAAAAGCTTGTTTAAAAAAGCGTGATGGCAAACCATTGGACGAGTCAAAAAAATGGGGGTCAACACTTTACCTTGAGACCCTTGGGATTGGTTCACATGTATTGTCAAAGTTTCGTTTCTCTAAGCACCAGCCACTGAACCAGAAGTCAACCACAATGTCAAAAATTATACTACGAAAGAATCTGCAATATGTCAACTAGGGCAAACCTATAGTCACCGCGTTTGCAGAAAAATATCCATGTATGAGGAATATTCGATAGAGTTGGAACTCCTATTCGTTACATATATCTGGCAGTAGATCCTGTATGTAGGTTAAGAAAGGTAGAACAAAACACAAACGGTATAGCGTAGCGGTGTCTCTCCCACTGCGTATGAAAAAATTAATTATTTCCAGCAAAATATGTGCAAAATGTGAAAAGGGTAACGAGGAAAGAGAATAGAAGACCATTGCATGTGAAAAATGTGTAAAAAATAGTTGTTCAATACATACTGTGTGCCAGAACACATATTACATACCTAGCGTTCTATGTTTGGACAGGTAAGTGTCAGCTCAGTATCTCTAAACTGCCACAAAACAGCGTTTGGGATTTTCTCATTGCTAGTAACGTGAAACCCTAGTTTGCCATTTCACAACATTGACAGTAAATGGAAGAATTACTTACAGTTTTCTGACATATGATGGTATAAAGTGATCATTCTGATGACTTGGTGGACAAAATTCAAAGGTGGAAAAGGAGAGCTTTTCGCTCAAATTGAGAGAAAAAAAGAAGAACGAGCGGAGGTTAAAGCACGCGAAGGGGAAAAAGATTACATAGCTCGTTCCTTCATAATTTTTTAGGATGTCTATTGCTGTTGTATAAAGTTCAAGAAGGAATCCGGACAAGAAACTTTAGGTGGCTCAATTCGTACTGAACTCAAACCTAAAAATCTGCCGGTATTCCCGGTATGCGGGACGAAATAAGTGAGTCGCTGAATACGTTACGGTAAATACGTTACGGTTTACCGTATTACCCAACCTGGAGGGTTTGGCCCCCAGTTGAACCACTTTACATCGTGAATCGCTATTAGTGTCAATGTTTTTTTTGATCGGACGGGTTGCGATGGAAAGATAAGGATCGTACCTTTCGATTGCCGTTCTAAAAAAGTTCAAAGGCAAAAAAAAAAACATAACTATGCATAATATTATACTTTTTCCAAGTGTACGGAAAAAAATATGATTAACGTGGCAGAAAAACTATTGACGCTAATAGCGATTCACGGTGTACTGTAATGTACTGATGCATATCGCATTGAATTAACCGATTTCCCCAGCCGACGCAACTTCGGGATTCATGATTTCATGTAAATATAATTATCCGATTTTTAAATTTTTTACAGTGTGTCGATACCAATATGCCGATACCGACGTGGCGATCCAATGCGCCACGGCGCGGATCCGACATACTGCCAGTATATCGGTTGTGCCGATGCGAACAATATCGATTTGTTTAGAGAGGGGGAGGGAGAGGGAGATAGAGGGAGGGAGAGAGGGAGGAAGGAAGGGAGAGAGAGGGAGCGAGGAAGGGAGAGAGAGGGGGAGGGAGTGGAGGGAGGGAAAGGGAGAGATAGAGCTATTCGCCCTCTCCCTCCTTCCCTCCCTCTCCACCCAATTCGCTGATACTATTTTTTTTTTTAAGGTTGGGGAGGGAGGGAATTAGGGAGGGAGGGAGAGATGGAAGATTCAAAATTCTTTGTATTTGAACCGGCTACTAACTATGGGCAAAACAAATGCAAACGAGCCCCAGTAATATTTGTAGAGATATACTTAGAGGAAATGAAAAACAAAAATGAGAGGCGACATGGTACTCTGACAACTTGGGAATCGCTCTAAACACTATTTCTGAGTTCGATTTTTCTGAGAATAATTGTGAATAATTGTGTCAGGGAATGGTAAAAAAAATAATTGGCTTTTTGATATGGTTCATTGCTAAATTAAACTCGTGAATGAAAACAAAGTCTAGTATCTATGTTGTTGTTTGAAAATTAAATAAAAAAATGATGTTTCCTTTACAAAGTGGTTTAGCTAAAACCTTTAACATTGTAGTTTGCGATTAAGTATACCATAAGTGTGGTTTACACCATTGTTAATTAGTCAATGTTAACAAAATAGGGTTTTATTCGTAATATTTAATACAATTCTATGATTAGGTATGCACGTTCATTAGAGCAAAAATTTGAAAAAATAGATCAACGACCATATTTTAAACGCTCGCTTATAAAGCCAGAATCGCCATGCATGCATGCCAAAATCAACGGCTCAGATCCCTTGCTTTCAAATTCATCATATGTCACTTCTACGTCACTCGAAAAAATAGAGGCGACTAGAGATAAATCTGAAGCTTTTTTCCTATCATAATTACTTTTTTTTTCTCCTACCCTTTTTTCAACTTTTCTTCCACCTGTCTCTCTGCATGGCTGCCGTATAATTTCCAGAGCTGCTGGTGAGATTTTGTTCTTAAGTAGAATCAGTACAACCGAACAATATTCAAGGGAAAAAAAAATGTACGTTTCTCATTTTTTTTTCTCTCTCTCTCTGTGTTTCTTATTCCCCAGAAAGGCAGAAACTGAACACATCTTCCTTCCTAAATGTGACGTGGCAAAGAGTGTCGTGAGGTGATATTCCTCCCTTTCTCCCCCTCTCCCCCTCTCTCCCCTCTCCCCTCTCCTCCTCTCTGTAGTACTGCAGGCTATGGAGAATCGGTCGATTCATCCACTCAACGAATCGAATAAAGACGAACTGTTCCGCCGTAAAACGGTGGCACATAGAGCCACAGCTTCCGTTCTGCGAGAAATTCGCAATGGAATGTTGATAGGACTCGCAGGCGCTTTGATTTTCAAAATTTGGCATTTGAATCTCAGAAGGCGAACTGAGGAGTTCTATTCCGGTTAGTTCCGTTACTGGGTTTTTAGAAATTTTCTAAGTTTTGGGGAAAAGGTTAAATGGGTTTAAACTTTTTTTGGGAATTGTCTAAAATTGTATGTCCAAATATTGTTTTAAGTCATATGGGAATGTTTTTAATCTTTTTATCATTCATCTGTGATGTGTAATGCATGAGAGTTTTGAAATTTAAAGAGATTCTTTTTGTTATATTTTCATGTAGACTAGAGAAATTTCAAGGTCTGTAAGCTTATTGTAAGTAACTTTGAATCGGAAAAAAATAAATAGGAGAGAGAAAAAGGGGAGAGCTTGAAATTATTAGTTGAAATTAATCAATTAATTATTTTCTTTAATTGAAATTATTAATTGCTGTACAATCTAGCGAAGTTTCTTTTTTGTTAACTTGTCGGTTAAAAGATCCCAACTTTTAGAACTCCTCAATTTCCCATTTTCTCATCTTTGTATTATTTTCTCATAACGGTTTTTATTTTTCTCACACAGCTTTGGAGAGCGGTGACGTGACTGTTGTCGGGACAGACGAGGACAAAAACAATGAAAATCCATGAGGGTGTGATGTTTGAAAAAAGTAGAAAAGCAAATTAATTGTAAAAATTAGTAAAAACGGAATCGCAAAGGGGACGTAATACCGAATGGGAAACAGAACTGGCTACATAACGGAAGGCAGAACAACATCATAGAACCTTGCCCAGATTTAATGTTGATAGAGTATACCCTTTTTTGCCGAACACTCCCACTGTAAAATGGGAAACCAGCAGTATGAGTCATTTTCCGTTCTTGTTTTCATCCTAGTTAAGGGAAACCACTGTACTCCCTGAAGTAACTTGAAAATTCCTCTCTCGTTCCCCCCCCCCCTCTCCCTCTCCCTCTCCCTCTCCTCTCCCTCTCCCTCTCCCTCTCCCTTTTCCTCTCCCTCCCTCTCCTCCCTCCCTCCCTCTCCCTCCCTCTCTCTCCCTCCCTCTCCCCTCTCCTTCTCTCTCTCCCCCTCCCCCTCCCAATCCCTCTCCCCCTCCCTCTCCCGCTATCCCTCTCTAGCTCTTTTTTGATACGGTTTCATCATGTTATTTTTGTATCATACGATATAATATTTTGTTTGGAAATTTCAAAATTCGTCGATGATGTTTTTCTTTAAGCTCCTTTATGACAAAAGTCAATGCTATCCTAATAATTACCAAAGTCAAAAATTTACATTCTCCATTGGTCAAGAGGTTGAAAGCATTTTCATTAAACTAGAATCTCATCTGGGGAGGACCTATTTGTTAGAGGCACAATGGCCCATTCTTAAAAACGACATTAGGTTCACAAATGAATGAATCTTGGCGCTAGTTGAGCGTTATTGTAGATGGTGGTAGCCATTTTTATTTTTGTATTTCAAATTGAAGTGTGGGGCACTATTTCTTTATTGGGAAAATTGTATGCGATGTACTCATTTTTGTATATGTTCGTGTGATATTTCATATTTTCCTATTTGGTTTTGGTCAAGTTACCCGATATTTGATCAATATCGAGTAACATGACCAAAAAATGGATGTGGTCTGGATGATATTTAGACATATCACATGTACGGCAATTGTACGATTTTAAACGCTTTAAAGTTTTAAATCTTTGTTTACACATTTTAACTACATTTAAACGGTTGAAACTGCTGGTTTATTGAAAAAACAGTGGCACACACAATATAAGAAGGAACACAATCTAATTGTATGTTAAAAGAATACTACAGAAAAAAGTGTATAATGTATATGCAAATTGTGTAAAGGTTACAAAAATGTGTATGCCAATAGAAACCAATTTCCACAAACAAACATTACGACATAAGAAGTAGCATTCTATTTCCAAGAGTCTATAAATTTTGACTCCAGTTGTATATAAGGACGAGCTCTCCTTGTTCCCGTCATTTTTAATTTACGTTACTGTAAAAGGAATCCACATTATTTAACTTATCAAGGACTTTCGCAGGTTTCTCACTGCATTGAGAAACCTCAAGAGGGAGGGGGGAGATAGAGGGAGGAGGGAGACAGATGGAGGAGAGAGAGTTCGACACCGTAGGATCAGAGGGATTCGCTTTAAAACTGTGGCACAAAATTGTCGGTTGGCTTCAATTCTATCATGTTTGTTACCAGGTTGCTCGATAAGATCGCGTTTAGGTTTTCATCAAGAAGCATTTGTTTTGTGGAGAGTTTCTCCATAGCAAAACAACAACATTTGTACAAGAAACAATAAAAATAAGATCACTAAAACAATTTTCTCATCTGTATTCTGTTTTTATTACGGGTCAAATTTCTTATGCATAATTTAAAAGGAATTCCGTTTTTCGATATCCCCGTGCCAATTACCCTCTGTCGTTCAGGAAGACTATTAGGTTTTTGAGTTGGATTGCATTAAGAAAATGGTAAAAAAAACATCAACTTTTTATTACCTTGTATACTTCTAAGACAACATGGTACCCTGTACACCAACAACATTTCAAATAAAAAAAGGGCCGGATGACATAATATACATAGCATGTACTTATTATCTCCACGCCCATAGAAATTGCACTTCAAGTTGTAAAAATGTTGTGTGAAATTCTCATTATGAAAATACATTATACGCTCGTGAAAATTTTTACTTTCTCACATGTCGACAACCGAAGCTTAAATGAATCTTAATTACTCATTTATTTTTCCTCGACTTTATTGGCCCTGATTAGTCGATGGTAAGCGGCGATGAACTATATCTCGCCGATGCAATTTAAGGCACTGTAAAGAGAATCAAGTTAAACGAATTAGTAATCAATAAGTAAACAGTTGTTAGAGATCAGTTCTTACATCCCAGTCACATTACGTCTTCCCTACTTCAGAAAGTGATAGGTCGAAATCATAGAACGTCAAAGCCAATTTCGAAGGTTCTCTAGGGTTTTTAACGGTTTTTACAAGTCCTTGTTGTAGCAATTTACATTGAACACAACGTCGTAAAAACAGAGCATTATTATCAGCGCTCCAAAAATGTAATGGACTTTAACTGATTCAATTGACCAACATAAAACACAAAAGAAATTTGGCATGCCAATATGAGTCAATTAATGGAAAGGATAAATTTAAACAATGTGAACAAGCACAAGAAGGGATTTTGCAAACTTACCACAAGTATAAGAAATTTATACAATAGACCAACATGCAACACAACACAAATCTGGCATGCTAATATGAATCATTAAACGGAAAGGACGAATTCAAACAGCATGGACATTCCATATCTAAACAAATGCTTTTACAAACTTACCACAAGTATAAGAAGTGGTTGTGAGAGAGCATGTTTGGGATGACGAGCAAGTTGGTACTGTACACCGCGAATCGTAATTAGAGTAAATTACTCTAATTCGGTCGCTCAAAATTTCGACTATATCACATCAAATAGAGTAAATGATTCTAATTTATTCATTATGCTATTTAATGTAAGGTTTAATTAGCGTTTTTAATTCTAATATATTTTTGTTTTAAATAGTGTGGAGTACGGACGACGTCCGACCGTGCAAAATTGTACTTTTATAAGTAAAAAAGTACAAATAATGATTTAATACAGGCCATTATCATATAACTGCGTTTTAACAAACCACGTAGTGCAAACGTCATAGTGACGATTAACTGTACGTTTTGTCAAATTCTGTACGAATACCTTATTTACAGTAGAGGATATTAACTTGCCAAATTAGAGTACACCGCATAAATTAGAGTAAATTCCCTTTTGAAATAGTTCTATCACATAAATTAGAGTAAATTACTCTAATTGTTTTTTTCTCTTTTTTTACTCTAATTTTTTCATTACTCTAATTACGATGCGCGGTGTAGTATATGTTTCTTGCGCGCCGTTCACATTACGAATTCTTCACTCGACGACCGGGTTTACAGGTGACGTCGCATTAATATAGTCAGCCACAATATCGTTTAATAAACGGCCCGAAGGATAAACGGGGATCGCGTCGCGAATATCGGGGTAGTTATCACCACCGTTTTCGGTGAATTCGTTCACCTTAAAACTGTAATAATCGGTGTCGACAATCGGGGTAAGACATTTGGTTACATGGTTAAGCAATTTTGCATCGAGTAATCGGGAGCCGATAGGAAGGCTGGTATCGAAAGCATAGTAGACTCCGGTGACCTGAAAGAAAGAAGAAAATTAAACTTTTAAAAAAGGCATGCACTGAAATCTGATTGGCTGTAGGATATTTGAAGAGTTAGGGTGATGTTGATGAAAACATGGATGATGTTGACATAATGGAAATTCATCAAACAAATTATACTTACCACACTACACCGTGTAACGCTATTAGTGTTAATGTTTTTTTTGTCTCTTTAAACATCTTTTATCCGTACATTCTAGTCGGATTATGGACGGATGCGATTGAAATCTAAGATTCTCATCTTTCGATTGGCGGTCTCCATGTGAAAATCCGACAAGTGTGTACGGTGACAAGATATTTTAAGTGGCAAAAAAAACATTAACACTAAAAGCGATACACGATGTACTGTAATATTACGATTTTTGAAGGATTTTGTCGATAAGTACGTCGTACAGTTCGTAAAAAGTCAAACTCGTCTAAAGTACGAACCGTGCGATTATACTATTGTTCGCTTGTTTGGTTACGACCATAGAATGTTTAGATGCCAACACGAGGTCACTTCAATTTCGATATGATATTTTGATGTGAGATTCCATCATGGAATCTATTCCAAGGGAATCTTTGGAATATAAGTTAATGTTGAATCCAATCTCTTAACTAGAGATGTTGAAGTTTGTTGATTTTTGTTGAAAATGTGAAGATATGTTTCGAAAATTACATCAATTGTGCCAAATGTGTGACAATGTTGACGAATGTCGAGAGAATGTGATTACTATATATATTTATTTATTTCAAAAAGAAAACTGAAAAAGAAATAACGACTGGAAATAAAATATAACAATCTTTTTTTTTTTTTAACAAAAACAAGAGAGAGGAGAAGAGACGATTTGCAAAGTGCAAGAATACTAAGCCGATGGATGGCCACTAGGCCCCACGGTCTATTTATATTCCTTAAAGGAGTTATCCTATTGAAGACAATCCGAAACTAGACTTAACAAGAATAAATCAAAAAACATAAACAAACAAGAAAGCAAACAAAAACTAGAAATGCCAATATGCCAAACACTTATGGGGTTTGAGATAACCAAACTCAAAGGATGCGCATAACACAAATATAAATGAATACACAGTTACAAGCGTGCTATGTAAACATTGCGTCTAGTTTGGATTCAGCCAATAGGCGACTGGAATCCCATGCCCTACGTTACAGAATCTATAACCTACGGATAAAAACCCTTCCTATATATGAGAATGCGTGAACCTCCAAATGGTTCACGACTTCAATTTGTCCAAATGGATCGCATTGTCAGAAATGAAGTCAGCTCGTCTGTAGACGTCCAACTGTTCGATGCTATATTTCAAAATTTCGCCACGGCCGAGATACCGCAGAAACGCATTGCCCGGAGTCGTGATAACGGTAAGATTAGTACGGACGAACGCAAGTCGGCCAAATACGGGCAATGGTGGTACGTCCAACTCGTCGTCGGCTGAAATTACGCCAATGTAGTATGTACAGTCCTGTAGGCAAATAACACACAAATACAATTAGTGCTTGGGCCCTGTCCTAATACCTAAATATACAAAGAAAAGACAAGGCATGACACTTGAAATATAGATGGGAGATGGAGACATGATGACTAAACTCCCTTCTAAATTGGTATTTTGTAGGGAGAAGTGTGGGCTAAAGCAAAAGATAGATTAGAAAATAAGGGGAGTGTTGAAAAAGGTATTTTATATAGCTATCTTTTTTTGTTAGTTTGTGGTGTTACTGAGCCTTCATACTTGTTGTAGCTACTCAAAGATCACAAGCAAATCTCAAAATTATGGTCATGAAAGAAAGGAACCAAGCCTGTAGGATGAATCTACAATAAGCGACAACATTTACAAATGCATAAAAATCTTAATACACTTAACGGCTTAGGGAATGGGACCGCACGGAATAAACAAAACAACATTTAATTGAACGGATGGAATTTAATGTCGTTTTCAGATCGGACAGCTCATAGTGGAGCCGACGCACCGGAGTGGACATTTGGCCGTTTATAGAGAGAACGTCATCGAATGACACGTGGCAAGCCATGAGTGGACAACGGATATTACGAAGAGAGGAACCATGGCTCAGGAACTGACGGGCATCAACGGGACGGCCATGCCGCACCATGGCCATACAAGAAGTACAGTGGCATCTGTACCTTCTTGTAGTGTACAGTGATGTGATTGGTTAGGGAGTAGGGGGTTGAGAGAAGAACTAGGATTTAGGACTTAGACAATTTTTGGAGGCGCCTCTCTCCTATAGCCCTTTTGTATTTATAGGCCATCTTTGGCCAGCCATAACGTACTGCTCAGGGGAACAAATTCAGTGATTAATTTGCGTTTGGCTCAGGGGAGTCGGGCCTTTAAAGGGGTGAAGGTGGTCAGAATACTTGTGTGCCTGGGTGGCACTTGTTCAATGGGAAATTCAAAAGGGAAAATATTATCTTAGAGGCTTCATATAAGCTGGATACTCTATGGGCCAATGGAGTTCACAGAGTTACAATACCTTCTATGTCCGCCCATATCGAAAATGGAGATCCTTGTTTTTTATATTTGACCGTTTCTTCCCGATTTAATAACAACTTTACTGGAGGATGCCCATTCAATCCATAATGGTACTCTTTAAATATCTCTTCCGCGTTTACATTACTCCCTTTGTTTTGTACGATATAACCCTTCTAATTGGCCCAATCTATATCATATGCACCAAGGCCGACAAAAAGTTCTGGATAAAATGGTATGGATTGATGATGTGAAGGAGCGACGTTGGTAAAATTGGAGGGCTGGGAAAGAGAAAGTGAGGACTGAAAAGAAGGGGAAGGGACATGGGTTGAGGTAGAGGGTTGGGAAGGAGATGGTGTGGATTCTTTTTTATAGAATGGGGGGAGGAGAGGCATCGCTAAAAGTAGAGGGTTGGAAAACAGGAGTGGACTGAAAAGGGGGGGAGGGGACATGGGTTGAGGTAGAGGGTTGGGAAGGAGATGGTGTGGATAGAATGGAGGGAGGAGAGGCATCAGTAAAAGTAGAGAGGTGGGAAAGAGAAGGTGAGGACTGAAAAGGGGGGGAGGCGAAATGGCGATCCCGTCACATCACGCCACGTTGTCGTGTTCTCAATATCCGTACACTACCGTAATTTGAGTGTTGGCGTCACGTACGATGTTCGTACATGGTAGGCACTGTACTATCGCATTGCACACGGTATTGTACCACATTGTACCCGAAACCGTTAACGATTGGTTTGAAAAACGTAACGGCTAAAGCAAACTTACAAAATAGGAGAAACGATTAACGTTTTACATAACGGCCGATACTATTAAACGTCGCGACTGTTAAATTTCAATCCGACAGCAGAAATAAATCATTGTATACAATTTATGAACCCAGTGCAAAATAATAATAGAATATGTAATGCGGAAATAAGTTGAAACGACAGAAACAAATGAGGCATGAATCAACAAATCCGCTAATAAACGTAGTTGAAATGACACCAAGTACGGAGTAAACAAAGACAGCAAAGTTGAATAAAGGCGTAATGTATAAGATAATAATAAAACGTGACCCAAGTATTTAACATATGTTACTAAATAAAGACGACAGCCTAACTTTAAATTGTCAGCGCTGCAAATTATCATAGCCGGCAATACATTTTGCAATTAGCAAAGAGGATAAAACATTCAAACGAAATCGGCAATGCAAAAAGTTTGGTTAGCAATTGCCAAAGCCCATGTTACACCATGTTATGGCACACGTTACGCTATCATGTCACGGATGGTACATGCTTGTAGCATGCACTGCGGTTGTGAGTTTAATGCCATCACATGCCTATAACTCTTGTGCTGTTGCAC
>JBBHKE010001050.1:35000-37274 GCA_037447655.1 Zygnema cylindricum | reverse complement strand
TTTTTGTCGAAATCTACGGCACGTGCGAAAATATGTTCCTATTTGTCAATCGAAAAAACCTAATTTTAAATCACATCGCGCACGTGTTTTAAACATAAGGTTGAAGATGACGTTTTTTGTCGTCGAAGTGGGTCGAAAAGCACAAGACGACAAATTTTCGTACATCCTAAGTTCAAGGATGACGCAAATTGTACTCTGCAAATTTGCGATTCCTTCGTACGGTTACAACTTAGGCAGTACGGCGCTAAGTTTTAAAGGAAAACGACAGAAAAAAACCCGAACTTAGCCACATGGGGACACACCCTAAAGGGCAGAAAACGAGGAGAAATAACGTACGACCTAATATCTTGTAGCTCCAAAACGAGCCGTCCACGTCTCCATGGAGAAAAAAATCACAAATATCGAAAACTGTCAATAAAGATCGACGGTAGATATTTCTTCCCTTATTAGGGTTTCTACTCGAGATCTAACGGCAGAGACAAGCTCTTTCAAATTGTACAGACCGCGAATCGCTATTAGGGTTAATGTTTTTCCGCCACTTAAAACATATTTTCTCCGTACACACTTGTCCAATTGTAGATCTGACGGATGCGTTTGAAAGGTAACATTCTCAGCTTCCGATTGGCGGTCTCAAATTGAAAATCGGACGTGTGTACGAGAAAAATACATCAACACTAATAGAGAAGCATGGTGTAGACATGTCATGTTCGCGTTGCCGTACGCCGTACAATATCATAAATATTGGCTTTTTTTTAACGTCTCAAAGCACAAAAATGTGCGCAACTTGCCTCTGGATTCGTTATCTGATTCAGCAATATTTTATCTTTTGTCCTTTTCGAAAATAAACAACGTACGGTAAATAGAAGACCAGATTTTGGGGGTTACAAGCAGTGACGTATTTTTCAAAATTTCGTACAAATGTTTGTACGAAGAAAATAATCTTTGCCACTTTTGGATAACAGCCCGCGAGGATGGCAAATCGCTGTCAAGTGGCACCAGGACACCCCAAAAATTCCATCCGTACGGCACTTGTACTCCCCACGTTTTATTAAATTGCCACTTTATTCCGCTACTGTACGGAATTTGCTCGACATCCAGCTTTTGCTGCCCGTTCGCAATTTCACATTCTTCCAAAAAAAGTGAAACTCTATTTCTACTTTTTTAGATTCTTTTTTTTTTCCAATGAAAGGGAATGGCTGCGGAGACCGAGAGATTTGTAAGAAAAATCGAATCCAGCTACAGTGCAGTACTGTACTGTACTACAGCACAAACGACAAATTGCTAAAAAACGAGACTCAAACGGCCACAAACTGGCCGCTAGGTTTTCCCGTCTATTTTCAATAGACGTTAACTTTTACAGGTTGGCAGTTTTAGGGTTTCGGCAGAATCGAAGTTTGGCCTCGGATGCACCGTCGGATGCTTTTCCAATGCGACAAAAAATATTTGTACACGTGTAAGTATTTTGACTCATTTGTTCAGGGCAGTATTTATTGGTTGGTCTATTTGTTGTTTAAAAAAAGGAAAACCCTAAATATGCCCGGAGACGGAAAAAACTACAAAAACTTGAAAAAAACAAAAATAAACCCGTAAAAAACTACAAATGCCCAATAAACGTATTTCCACGAGATAAAAACGTTTTTAAAGGGATACTATTTTTCAAATTTAAAGAAACGTAAAAAAATCCAGGAAAAAACTCCTAAAAAAAAGCTGAAACATTCGACAGGGTGACGTCTCAAGTGACGGCGGCCGCTGACCATCACAGATTATGACAGAATTTCAAAAAAGATACGCGCAGTCGGGAGATTTTTGTCTGTAGCGAATCTTTTTGGTGCCCGCAGCATTTCCCCCAAAAAAAAAGTGCGAATTGAAACGAATCCAGAATTCTGTTCTCCTGGCGGAGATTTTGTCTTTTATGATCGTTGCTGCAAACATTTTGAGACGCCGGAGCAGAAGAAATGCGAAAAGACAACCCGTACAATAATGATTTCCTCGTGCAGATTTTTCCTTACCAGAAGATATTTCACTTTTCGTATCTTTTCAAGATCTTACCTTTTCGTCAAATCGTGTCACGACATTAAGAGTTCAATTTCTACAGCCGTCGATTATACGTTACTCGTCGATTTACCGTCGATTCGTCGTCATGCTTTTAGATACTTAAGCATCCACTCTAAATCTGAAACCATGGACAGCAGTACACGTTCGCAGACAATAATATCTGTACGGAAAGACTCATCGGAAATAAATCTTCGGCGTACGAAATTAAATCGTGTGTGC
>JBBHKE010001050.1:0-30000 GCA_037447655.1 Zygnema cylindricum | reverse complement strand
ACGTGACAACGCGCACCAAAATTTAGCTGATATTTTCACACCATTTGCCTTGCAGATATTTGGGACCTTCGACTCGTCTTTCGACAACTTTTTGCGCTGCTGCGCTCGACAATGTTTTGAAGTTAGAGGGCTTGGCAACCCTTCTTCCTCTCTCATGTCGGCTTTCTGCCACCAATCCATCTTTGTCGCCCTTTAACGTTCCCAAGATTTGGTCATTATCCGACAGAGCAAGATGGTGACCGATGGCCGAGGACTGAGAGACTTACCCCCCCGCGCCACTCGACGCATATATAGACAATATTTGTAGTTTTGATCTTTAGTTGGGCGTAGTTTGAGGCTTTAGTGTCTAGGGTATTTTGTAGTGTTTCAATAGCTTAGTTTTGTTGTACTTGCTTTACCTCTTTTCTTTTAGGCTTTTCAACCACTTTTTTTGTGTGTTTAGTCCTTTAGGATTTTGGTCTTTTACCTTGGTTAGTCATGAATTCTTTTTAGTGACGATCATGTTTGGTACTTTGACGGTATTACCATTGCGTTTTTGGAAATAAAATCTATATTTATTTTATCTTGAAGTGACGACGTTGGATAATTTTAAACCGTTTGGGGAAATTTTGAATTGTTTAGGCGTTCCTTGTTGCAACGAGAGTCCGACCTTTCAACACAAGTGTGAATGATTTCCTCGAACCGAAACAATACGACCGGGTGCATAAATGTGTCAAGCTCCCAGTCGCATGTCGACCGATGTGCTCACTTTTATTTTTCTCTGGTAATGGTCATACAAAAAACTCGTAGCATACTAAATTACAAGACAGTACAGTCTCGGTATCGATCAAGCCTGCATACATTTGTGGGACCTTCAGCACTTCGCGGGGACCTTCGACACCTCTTGGGATCGGGTATGTGAAATAGGGTTTTGTGTTTAGGGTTGTTTTTTTAATAAAAAAACTAAAACAGATAAAATAAACTTTAGACATACGGTCGCGCGGGAGGCCGGGAGTATATTACTCCTTGAATCGTTATTAGAGTAGAAGTTTTTTTAGCATATAGGAATAATTACCGTTATTAACGCTAATTGGGAATTTGGAAATTTTCAAAGAAATCGTCTACTCTAATTAGGAATTAGGGTTTTTTCAAATAGTATGGATAATTCTATTTGATAATGTGAAAAAAAAAGTATCTGAATTAGTGTTCAATACGCTAATAACGATTCACGGTATACTGTACTGTACTGTACACCGTGAATCGCTATTAGCGTTAATGTTTTTTTCGGCTCTTAAAACATATTTTCTTCGTACACACTTGTCGGATTGGGAATGTGACGGTTGCGATTGAAAGGTATGATTCTCAGCCTCCGATTGGGGGTCTTAAATTTGAAAATAGGACAAATGTGTACGGAAAAAAAATGTTTTATTTGGCAAAAAAAACATTAACACTAATAGCGATACACGGTGTACTGCACATGCAAGATCTAGTACAGTATAGTACTGTATAGTACTATACTGTAGTTCAAACCATAGTTCAAAAGTAGGTGAAAGTACGCCCATACAATATGCTTATTGTATGCAAAATATACAATATGATCTTAAGACCCATATTGTATTGGTCGCAAAATGAAAAAAAACGTAACAGGGTTGAGTTGCACATTGATCGATAGAGAATTAAACGTCATGTCTAAATTTTAAAAAACATTCGGACAAAAAAATATTTTTCTGTGAGTTTTGAGGTGTTTTTTTATTTAAACCGTCAGATTCGGACGTTCAAACGGCCGCTGATAAAAGTAGTGATCTAAGAAGATCACATGGAAAGCCCATAACACAACTTACGATAGGACTATCGTCA
Source organism: Zygnema cylindricum (assembly GCA_037447655.1). Taxonomy (NCBI): domain Eukaryota; kingdom Viridiplantae; phylum Streptophyta; class Zygnematophyceae; order Zygnematales; family Zygnemataceae; genus Zygnema; species Zygnema cylindricum. The sequence continues at coordinate 28,164 of JBBHKE010001050.1, read as the reverse complement.
GATTTGGACGATCGGACGGTCGCTGATCAAAGTAGCGATTTAAGAAGATCATATGAAAAACCCATAACACAACTTACGATAAAGGCGCCTACTGAAGGCCTACAATAGAAACGCCTACTCTTGAACTATGGTTCAAACGAACTCGAACAGTTCGAGCTTTAATGTGTTGTCCTTTATAATTTCTGAACTATTTTTCGTTGTCCTAGAGCTTCCTTGTAATTTACCGTACGGTTCAGTCCAGTACTGTGACGTATACCGTGTATCGGCATTAGAGTTTAATTATTTTTTCCGTCACTGATATCGGCTTTTCCCGTGTGTACTTGTCCGATTTCCTGCCGGAGACAGCCAATCGGATCATTACTTTTACGCCTCATTGTAACCCTCGGGCTAAGAAAGGAACACAAATAGGGGAGAGAAGGAGATGGATTAAAGAAGGTTCTAGAAATGACTGGGGAGGATTATTATTCGAGAGAGGATAAGAATTCCGGAGGGCGAGGAAGAAGACAAAAATGAAATAAATTTAGTTAACAACGAACTAAATTTTTTGAAATTTGGTTGACGAGGACGGAAATTAGGAGAAGAAAAATCTGGGAAGACGATAACTACTACGTGAGTTTTTTTCTTCTTTTTGTTTGTTGTAATTATTCCATGTCTTTTTTTTGTTTCTAATCCTGAACCCTGTATTTTTGTTTATATATTCTTCTAAGTCTCGTATTTGTTTTTACCCTTGAAATATCTTTATGGAATCTGTACTTTTGGTGTACAATTCTGTCAAACGGGGTTGCAGTCAAAAAAAAAAGTTTTTGGATTGAAATAGGATAGCAAATGTGCCAAATTTAATATTTTCTCCAAGAATTACTGACAGCAAATGTGCCAAAAATTAATATTCAGGTCCAAGTAAAAGAAGGCTGTGACAAAGACTTTATGACAGAGAAGATCAGTTTCATTTACTAGGACAATACAATATAATACAATATAATACAATATAATACAATATAATACAATATATCAGACTGGCGAGTAACTCCTGGAGACGATGAAAAATTTTAGTGGCCCGAAGTATACTATTATGGCATTGTGAATGTGGTTACATTTGAGAGGCATTTTAGAAATGTAACATTTTCCATTATATGGGGAATACAAATTGGTAATTAGGCATTTAGTTATACATACAATACGTACATTACAATACCATACATTACACACGATAGGAAACCATAAATTTAGTCATACATGCAGTACGTACATCACAATACCATACATTACATACGATAGGTAACCGAACATTTAGTCATACATACAGTACATACATTACAATACCATACATTGCATACGATAGGGAACCATACGTTTAATTATTTCATCCTTATTGACCTGTCTACGAGACATCACGATCTGGAAAATTATGTTGCTTTCTCTTTTACTTGATCATTTCATTCTTCTTAAAGAAACACTATTTTAAAAAGTTTGAGAATCGACAAACAGTACATCAACTTTGAGTAGTTCCATAGCAAAGAAGAAAGGACGAGGAAGGGAGGAGGAAAGGACAAGGGAGGGAGGAGGAAAGTACGAGGAAGTGAGGCAAGGAAGGAAGGAGGAAAGAGGGAAGGATGGAAGAAGCAACACAAATGTCGAGCTAGAAACGTAAGTTTTTCACCAATGTAATTTTTCCTCAACTGCTTTTTGATGCTTGTTTGACTTCACTACATTTAAAATAAAGGCGAAAAAATGTAATGGAACATTTCTTTCCAAAACTAGACTTTATTAGTCATCTCACTCGCATCTTGAAAGTAATTCGTCAAAATTATTTTCCGGCAACCCTAGACCTATTTGTCGCTCAAAAACCACATTTACGCCCGATGATCGAAAGCCACATTTGCCCCATAGGTTGTACCGTCTGGAGTCTGATTCGCCGCTTGCATTGCAACAGAGGGTACAACCGGGAACTTTCCGAACCTCCACCAATACCAATGGTCTTCAAACTTCAACATGGTCGTTTCAATAGGACAGTTCTTTGTCTGTTTCCCAAATAAAGAATACAAAAGAAACAGGATGAATTTTTGCATATTTCACAAAGCCTTGAGACTTGCAATGTTATGATTCTACCGTTTGCGTTTGGAACCGGAATGTTCCGTTGTCCAATGTGATAGAATTATACTCGTAAAAACAATATAACCACATATAGCGTTCCGGTTATTTTTGCACCTTTGAACAACTATGGTTTATTCTTGAAAAAAAGGAGGCAGAAGAGGTGTATTTGAGTGGGGAAGTAAACTTACCTCTGGAAGAAGAAATGCTGCAAAGAGAGTCATAATGACCACAAATGCTGCGAAGAAAATGAAGATTCCCCATTGCATTTTACATAACATGGAAAGGAAAGCTTGTCCAATGACGAAGGTGAATAAGAAATTTGTTGCGACGTTGATAGATTGTCCAACTGAACGAACTTCTAGAGGACATATTTCCGATGGTATGAGCCATCCTAATGGTCCTATTATGACGAAAATTCATAAGAAATGTCAGAATGATGAAATTATTTGTTGTAAAGGTTTTGTATTTCACTTAAAAAGGACAACTTGTCTTTCTTTGTCGGTCAAAGCTCAAAGTTAAACTTCATCATTCAGTTGGAGAAAGAATACTGAAACATGCATCTAAAACCCTTGACATTTTCCTCCTCATTTTCTTTCCCATTTTTCCTTCTCTTGTTGTTTAGCTCTCTTGAAACTCATGGTCACAGCAATCGAATAAGTGTGGATGACAAAGTGAAAAGGGCTCACCCCATCACCAGGCAATACAGTTGAAAAAAAAAAAAACAAGCACAATTTCTGCAATCATGTAACTCTTTTGTTACCTTCTGAAATACAATCACAACAACCAAAAGAAGTACGGTGCGACTTGTATGAGAAAAAAGACCGTGTACTGAGAGAATTAAGGGTGGAAGAAGGACGAAAACATACCAAAAACCCCAAGGGTGGAAAAGGAAACTCACCCCATGACCAGGCAAAACAGCTGATGAAAACACAAACGAGCACAATAACCGCGACTGCGTAATTATCGGGCAAAGTTGGAGTGTTAAATTTCAGGCCAAGAATAACAGCAATTGCAATTTCCGCACAAAACATTTGTACTCCCGCCTCGAGCAACAATGGTTTTCGTCCAACACGGTCCACCAGGAAAACCGCGACAAATGTAGAGACCACATTGACTGCCCCAATAATAATAGTGGAGAGGAGTGCACTCTTCTGGCCGGAGCCTAGGCTGCTAAATAACTGTGGAGCGTAAAAAATAATGGCATTGATCCCGGTAAACTGTTGAAATAAGGGCATGAGGAGGCAAATTACAAGTTGAGGACGATATTTACGACTGCAAAAATTAGCAAAATGGTGAATGATTCCTGAACCTGTAAGAAACACCGCTTGTACAGCTACAAAAAAAACTGCATATCTGCTGCGGCAAGTTTTTAGTTTTTTTTTAGGTTAAGGTTAGTGACAACAATTTCGTATCATAACACTTGCAAATAAGTATGCCTGCAAAAACAAGCAAAAGCAACAACGGTGACGGGCTGAATTGCATAGAATCTGCATTTTTACTTTCCAACAGGGATTGTAATGTATGACTTAACCCGTTGAACTCACGTGAAAATAGCTGTCCACTTCTCTTCAGTCCGCTGAATAGTTTCCACCGTATACATGATGTCATCATACTCAACATGAACATCCTGGAAAAGAAGACCACAATACATCATTAACCATAATAATAAATAACACGATTGATGAATGCTCCAGGTTCCAAGTTCTAGATCAGCCACCTAAAGTCATACAAGACGACAAGCATGTGGAGAGAGGGATAGAGAGGAATGGCGACAGCAGAGAGGAATGAGGGAGAGGGATGGAGAATGGGGGAGAGGATTGGAGGGGGGACAGGTGAGGGGCAGGGGAGGGAGGGGAGGGGATGGAGGCAACAGAGAGGGATGGAAGAAGGGGAGACAAATGGAGGGAGGGAGAGAGATGGGGGAATGCAGAGATGTTTTAGAGGGATGGGGAGGGCGGCAGAGGGAAGGGATGGGAGAGGGGTGGGAAGGAGGAAAGCGATGGAGAGAGGGAGAGGGGGATGAAGGGAGGGGAAATGGGCTTATTAAATGCACCTCTGTGCCTCGAATACGCTGGAGTACCCGACGGCCCTCCTCATGCTTTCCGCGCTCAATCAAGCTATTTGGCGTATCCGGAAGGAATAAACCCCCAAGTAGAAGAATCACACTGGGTACAACTGCACGAAAAATACAGTCATTGGTGGTAAGCCGGTGGTTTGAACATTTGATTTATGCATATGTCGAAAGGATAGCATTATGAACTTCTCAATTGGGAAATACAACTCGCAATCATGTGCAAAAAAAAGACGCTACCAAGTAGCAATCTAGTAGTGCTTTACTGATAACTCTTTTGCTTCTCTTTTTCTCAATAACCCACCCCTGACGTATAGTTAACGACCTGAATATCCTCAAGCAACTTTACCCTCTTTCATTTAGTACAATGTAATCAGCAAGATACTTCCCACCCTTCATCAAGGCAAGCTTCTCTTAAATAGTATAAATAGTTATATTTAATCACGCGAAGACAAAGCATAAAGACAACTTTGGCGGTGCTTTATTCCCCTATATGTTAAAACACCGGCCCACGTCTCGAGAATTCTCTAACGTATAAACCATCGTTTGAATATTTGAAATTGAATGCAGATACTAAATGCGGTGCATTCTGTGTTATAGGGGTATTATATGGTTAATTGTGCATATATTATGAAAAACTATGGTAAAAACCAGTAACTTTCTGTTTGTCATTCACATTAAACTATGGTATAAACCAGTAATTTATCCTGTTTGTCACTTACTTGCTGCTCCAAGAGATACTCTCCATCCCCAAGGGTGGATATGTTGTGTGCCGTAATTTATTAATTGGGCGGCAAGAATGCCAATTGTAACTGCCAACTGTTGATTTCCATAGGGAAAGTTGAATATTCAAACATCATAAACTGTGAGTTAATTTAGCAAGCGGCATTGCAAATGAGATACCAATTAATGTTATTCTTACTTTGAAGCATCTGATGACAACAACATACATGCTTCTCCTAAATCAAGAGTAAGAATGCCTTATAAAAAGTTTTACGCAGGAAAAGAATGAGAACTTGCGCTTGCATAAGGACAATTTTTTTATATTCCCGAGACTTTTCCATATTTTTTTTCGTTTTTTTTTGTTTTTTTACTTTTTTTTGGGCATTTTTTCGTGATTTTCTCTCACCTGAAAAAGAATGTTGAGGCCACCACGTAATTTAGCAGGAGCCATTTCCGAATTGTACAAAGTAACACACTGGTTTGCAAATCCCACTCCAAAGCCGAGGAAAATGCGGCCGGTTACCAACATTGCCAAATTAACTGCAACCAAAATGAGAATCGGACAAGACTCCTAATAGTTTGTTTTTGGTTTTGTGTTAGTTTTTATACTCGTCCTTAGCTTGTTCTTTTTTTTGTGAATATCTTTGCCCAGTGTACGTGGTTTTTTGTCGTTTGGTCTTGTAACATGTTTCAATTTTTCTTTTGATTCCTTCTATGTACTCAAATTTTACCATCACGCCTTTTTTATGAAGCTTATTATTATTATTTTGTGGCCATTTTCCCTTTTTTCCTCCATTTACTCAAATGATTCACAATCACGCCTCTTTAGCAAAGCTTATTATTCTTGTTTTGTGGCCGCTGAAAGGCGCTTTCTCGGTCAATCAAAATCCGAATGGCATCTTGCTAGCTTGACAGGCATAAGCATACTTTCAGAAAGGATTGACTTCCTGCAAACCCATTGGTGTGTTTCACAATCATTAAAGATTTGGCAAATTGAATTTCCTGAAAGAACTGAATTTATGTGAACTCATTGGTACTTTTCCCAGTCATTGTAAATTTGAAAATATTGATTTCCTAACGACTTTCTGCAAAATCATCGGTACTTTTCACAATGATGAAAGATTTAACAAGTTGACTTTTTTAAAGGATTGACTCAACGCAAACACTTTGGTGCTTATCACAATCATAATAGATTTGACAAATTGTATTCCCTATACCTGCAGCTGTGACTAGGACAGCTCCAATGCAGTAGGCGATGGCAGCGATGAGCATAGACGTCTTTCGTCCCTTATGCCGAGTTGTGAAGGCCGCTGGAATGCTGCAACGAAAAAGTGTTGAAGTACGCCGTGAATCGTCATTAGAATAAAGAAACTATTAACGTGTGGTTTGTATCGATGTTATAAATTCTTATTCACTTTAGAATAACGCGGCTTATTCTAAACTGTTTAAACACTTAGTTGTAAGGAAAAAAAAATCAGTGTCATTGGTAATATTTTAGGTTTGACGGTAACATTTAGGGGCACTGTGTCATTGATGCTGACAACGATACACGGTGTACATTTCTAGTTGTATAAACAGTAAACGCACATTTCCAGTTGTGTGAATAGAAACATACATTTGTAGCTGCAACGATAAAGATGACATTTATAAATATTTCAGTCAAGCCAAGGAATTTGGACCTTTGTGGTTACACATTACCTCTGCTCGTTGCAGGATTCTTATTTGCTACTATAACTTGTCCTTGCCTCACTTGAGGCAGCAAAAAGGTCAAACTTGATTCACTCAATTGGATAAAACATAAAGGTTCACAGGAACTAGCCATTTCAATCCCCGTTCATTCGGAAAAATCAGAAAGAAATCGAGTTTGTCTAGTCACCTTCCAATCATGCCAGCAAGAAACAGTGAAGACGTAAAGAGTTGCAGCATCTGATTGTCATATTTGCAATAAGGACTGTTGTTTCCAATTCCTGCTTCCTGAGCCTTTAATACATCTGGAAAGAACTTTGACAAGAAGGAAGGCATTGATGTCACTCCTCCAGTTACTCCATTATCATATCTGCAGAGCGTAAACATGGCCAAAATTGTCATTAATCTGCATTAAACATGAAAGATTGTGTGGAGAACTCTAGACAATAAGCAATACCTGAAAGTCACATTCTCATTTAGAGCATTTATTGACAGCATAAATAAGAAAGTCATACCAATTACAGTAAACAAGATCTTTAAAGTGAAGTTCTGCATAGTTGGAGATCCTTGAAATTTTCATCGAAGACATTAGTGTTTGTTAAAGCCAAACATTTACCATTAATTGCAATGATGAAACTATTTTACAAACTTTGAAGGCTTTGTTTTTCTTCACCTAAAGACGGTCAGTTTAATATCCGAGCAGATTTTTTGTGGCTAAAACTGTAGCTTCAATCTGTTTCATCTCCATTGCAGTAACAAAGTAATTCATTCAATAGTATAATCCAGTCAATTGTATGATCCAGTTAGCACTATATCTCACCCGAACAGCAACCCTCCACTTGCTGCGACGATACTAGTAAAAAGAACAAAAACTGTTAGTCCGCCCTTATATTGGGAGGCATCTGAAAGTCCTGATGGCCCTACTGGAATGACACCTCCTGCCATGGCTTTTCAAGATATTTAAATATTTTTAAGGTTGAAGGATACTATAACAAAGTCAACCTGAGCAAGAAATGGTATCAGCAATCAAATAGGAATATCTTTCTCCTTTATGAAAATGAAAAATAAAACTAAAAATTAGTTTAAAATATACATTTTTTTTAGCAGAAAGATTGTAAAAGGAAAATTGACTATCAAAATCCTTCACGTCTACTCTATGATTACATATGACAGAAAATAGCAGTAAAGAAAGAAAGATGCTCGAAGGAAAGGAGATTCCTTGGAAGATACAGCAGCATGACTACTTTTGATTTCTTGAGAATCAGAAGAGGGCTTCCAAGCAGCAAGTATCCAATATTGCAGCAAATGTTGATTCTGCAAGAAACTGGTCCAGCAGACAACTTGAAGCCGCTTAGCACCGGCGTAGTAACTAATCTTGTTAGGAATCTGCTGACGTACTATTTTTTGCAGAACTGGTAAAATTAAGCGTAAACAGTACAGAAAGAGTACGAATCTGTACAACTAGGGAACAATTGAAATTTTGAGGTCCATAGAGGTCAACCAGTTTTGTTTTCGGAGAAATTTTGACGCAAGGACAGCAAGTAAAACTGTAAAAGTAATATAAAACTTATTAACGAATCAAAAGCAAGATATGCACGGATCAAAGCTGTCCGTACATTTGGTCAAACTCCTACATCTTGAACATTCCATCAAACGAAGTAACATCAATAACGAACAAAGTCACAAACCAATCCACGTGTCGCGATCCGATATCCATTTTACCCACCCTTCACTTTTGTACGGTTTATTGGCAGACTTTTTCATGTGCGACGCATCCAAATGAAGACAACTGTCTGAAAGCAAACGAATTTCCTCTTTGTCGTTTTCGGACAAAGATTTACTTAGCTCGTGGTCATTTTCGCACGATGGGCATTTTACTATTTTAGTAATTAATTCACGTTTAAACGGACACAAACCTCGTAGGATATGAAGTGCTTAATACTTAGTAGGGTTCAAAACGTTTTAAGTGAAGAAACGCCGAAACGACGAAGCAATTTCGTCTCTGCCTGCTTTTTAGTTTTTACTTTACGTAACGTCGCCGTTTTCGATTTCTACGACAAGTGGCATGACATGGTTGGTTTCTCGCAGGTTTGGATTGGCTGTCGTGACTTAGCGCGATTTTTCTCGAGGAGATATGAAATAGTCAAATAGGGACCGCTGTGAATACATATCTTTCAGCCAAGGAATATGTATTATGAGGCCGTGCTCCAGTGGCCAATCAGTTTGCAGATTTTGACGTTACAGTACTGAGGGTGAGCCTCCATCAGGCGAAAAGTAAGGTTGTATATTGTAAAAAGTGGATTTCCGTACAAATCGGTATTGCTTTTTTTTTTTTTTTTTAAACATGGTTACTGGATATTCGATAAGATTCTCCAAACATTTGGGCGACAACGTCGACCGTCCGATACTGTGTTTTCGAAGAAAGCGGTCATTCTATCCGGTGTCTGGCTAGTCTCCTCACTTGTTTTCAAGGAGAAGACTAGCTACACACTGGACGTGTAATATGATTACACGTGGAAAGGTCACATACGATCCACGATGGATGTGAGATAGTAACCTTTACATATGGCATAAGCCACGCGCCTTCGGACAGGCTGGAATCAAATCCATAGAAAAACCACCAAAAAATCTTTGCTGAAGATTGTCCCGTGACGCCTCCTTCACCATCCATTGACATCCGAGGAACGACAAAAGAACGACAAAACACGAACGTACAAATTGTATATTCACTTAATTTTAATTTGTGGTTGCTCGTACAGATATGAGTTTCGGATTTTGTGCTTTTGGAATCTTTGACTGTGCTCGTCGTCTGAACATGAACCTACGTGGATCCATTCGAAATAAAGCACGTAGGCAATAGATTCCATGTTGACACGACCTGATGGAGAAGCATAGTTCAAAAGTAGGTGAAAGTAGGCCCATACAATATGCCTATTGTACGCAAAACATACAATATGACCTGAAGACCCATATTGTATTGGTCGCAAAATGAAAAATAAAAGTAGCAAGGTTGAGTTGTACATCGTTCGATAGAGAATTAAACGTCATAGGACGGTCGCTGATCAAGGTAGCGATCAAAGTAGCGATCTAAGAAGTCACATGAAAAGCCCATAACAAAACTTACGCCTGCCGAAGGCCTACCATAAAACGCCTACTTTTAAACTATGATGCATTTTCATTATTTTGTTTCCAAGTGTACCGATAGACATGTCCACTGTTGTGTGACTACACCGCGAATCGTAATTAGAGTAATGAAAAAATTAGAGTACAAAAACCAAAAAAAGAATTAGAGTAATGAACGCTAATTTATGTGATAGAGCTTTTTCATTTATGAAGTTTACTCTAATTTATTTAAGCATTCTATATTAGGTTATGTCGGCGATAATTGTTTTCGTGATAATTGTGAACACTAAATTACGTAGACGTACAAAATGTGTCAGTTCGTATAGTATTGACGTATGTATGACGCTAGTACTATTTGTCGCATTGAATGTCAGTTAATGTTCACACTGACGACGATGATGTCGATTCGCGGTATACAGTACACCGTGAATCGTTATTAGCCTTATGTACGCTATATCGACACCCTAAAATTTTGACATTGATATCTTAAATATAATAAATTACACTATTTAAAGATGTGGACCATAATTTGCCACGTCTCCTGACACTAAATTAGAATGAATGACGCTAATTCTTTCTTTACACTAATAATTTCTATACGCTAATAGCGATTCAAGGTGTACTGTACAGTACACCGTGAATCGCTACTAGCGTCAATGTTTTTTTCGCCACTTAAAACATCTTTTCTTCGTACACACTTGTTGGATTTTCAATTTGAGATCGCCAATCTGAAGCTGAGAATGTTACCTTTCAATCGCAACCGTCGGATCCACAATCCTACAAGTGTGTTCCGATAAAGATGTTTTATGTGGCGAAAAAAACATTGACGCTAATATCGATTCACGGTGTAGTGTACAACCTTGAATCGTTATTTCCGCTAAGAAATTATTAGTGTTAAAAATTAATTAGCGTTATTAACGCTAATTTGGATTTTTCAAAATTTTGAAAAAAAAATCTACTCTAATTGATCCATAACTTTGATTTGGGTACAACGGATCTGCCATCAGGATCTTCACAGTAAAATAGGTGAATGTACAAAATCTGACAAATCGTACGCCGTCGCGTCTTTTTACTCGAATTTATTCATAACACTAATTTGGGTTTTCTCCTGTGTAATTAATATGCGACCAATATCTCTACACTAAAATAATTACGATCTCATTATGCCTTTTATTCTGAGCGCAATTTTACGTGCGATCGCGATTATTTTAATCCATATATCGTACTTTCTTACTTAACAAAGTACCATTTTGTACGGACTGACAATTCCTTACGCCACACTATTCTATAAAATCATAAATTAGAATTGTCAACGCTAATTCATCTGAACCTTAATTAACGTAGAAAAAAATTAGTGTTATTATTTCAGGTAAAACCCTAAAAAATTGGGGGCGCCGATATATTGTTCATAAGGCTAATCAGAGGTCGCAAAAGTCAAAATTTTACATAACCGAAATCGACCGTTTTTTTTTCAAAATCTGAGTAACCTACGCCCGACCGAGTTATGTCACGCTCCAAAATTGTTAACCGTTAACCGACCGAGGTTTTCGAAAATAAAAGTTAACCGAAACTCAATTTGTCGCGACTAACCGTGCCCGCCCGTAACCGAAAAAAGTACAAAATTTTATAATGTACGACGTATGAATAAGCCAAAAATTACGATTTGTCTCGCTCCCTTAGATTTGTGAAATGAATAGTGTTTACCGTGTCAGATTTGCGACGATTTGTCGCGTTCCCTAAGATTTGCGAAATGAATAGTGTTACTACCGTGTCAGATTTGCGACGCTAATCATGATGTCACGTACTTCCACGATACCAAAGAGCACAAAGTACAATAATGTGGGATTGCTGATAATGCTAATTGGGAAACTTTTAAAACCGTGATTAAATCGCGATTCTTGTCTGTCACTTTTAAATCCAGAATGGAAGAAAAGTGGCTGAACTGTAAGCAGAGTGGATCTGTGAAGGATTCCATTATGGAATTTGACTCATCTAGCATTCACGTCATAGATTTGACTGATGAAATGGCTAAGTTGCATTTCTTAAATTATCTAAACCCTATACTCAAATCAAAATTGAAACATCAAAAATTTAATAATTTGAAAGAATTAGAAGACAAGGCATTCGAATTAGAGGATCAGTTGGGGTATAATCCGGAAACTAGATCACTTAGGGGTAATTTGAATGAAGTATCAGAGTGGGATGAGTGGGAATTTATGGATGAGGGTTTGAATGCTGGGGTGGTGAATAGGCAAAATATTTTCAGGGGAAATCAGAAGGGTGGACAGAGTGTTAATGGAGGAAACAAATTTAACAATAGAGGGGGATACATTAACAGTTCTAAAAGAAGCATTAATGCTCAGAAGTCTAACCTTACCATCCCCACATGCACTATTTGTCAGAAAAAAGGGTCATATAGCATTTGAGTGTGCAAAACTTAAAAAGATTAACTGTTATAATTGTGGAGAAGAGAGACATTTTAGTAGAGAGTGCACAAAACCCAAAAAGAACGTCACTTGTTTCAAATGCGGAGGTCCAAATCATTACGCTAAAGACTGTACAGATAAAGGTTCTCTCAAAACTGTTGATGTAAATGAAGATCTCCAAAAGGATATTGCATTATACCTAGCTGAGCAGGAAGCCCAGGAGGTGGGAAATGGAAAGGAATAACTGAAAGTCCTCAGTTGAGCCAACCAGATCTCGAAGTTAAAGAGTTAACTCTAGAGGGCAAATTAATGAATGGAAAAGTTAGGATACCTGAATTTATTATGATTCTCATTACACTGCATAGTTTAAAGAATCCTTCTGATGAAATTCTCAACAACAGACCTATGTTAGGACAGTAAAGTAATGATGATACCAGACACAGTTTGATTAGATTCGAGTCATTAGAGGAAGGAAAACCGTTAAGAGTAATGGTTGATTCAGGTACCACACATAATATTATTTCACATAGATTTGTAGAGGAAACTAAAATTTCTACTGTCATAAGGGAAAAGCCTTTACATGTTCAAGTGGCAAATGTTAATAAGTCCACATTAAACTTACAAACTGACACGATAGAAGTTGATATCCAGGGTCATAAAATGAACGTTGAGTGTGAAATAATGAATTTTGGAAGTGAAGAACTAATTCTGGGAAAGCCTTGGTTAACTGAACACAATCCTCAAATTAATTGGGAAATTAACACCTTGAAAGTGAAGTCTGAAAACGGTTGGAAGGTTTTGCAAGCATTATCTTTTAAGAAATTGCATAGGAATCTTATAAATAACATAACCAGATTGGGAGTGGAAGGTTTGATATCTGCTAAACAATTTAAAAATCATTTAAAAGATAAAACAAATCATGCTTTATTGTTATTAGTAACCGAGGCATTTATTGATGAAACGGGGGGAGAAAACAGTAACATTGATGTCATCCCTAAATCACACACCACTAAAACTCTCGAAAAACTAAAATCTGATTTTGTAACTGACATTAATACATCAGATGTTGCTGTTAAAGATTTGATTTTTGAATTTCAAGATGTTTTTCCAAGTGATTTACCCTCAGGAAGGCCACCTTCCCGAGATGTGGAACATGTTATTAACCTTGAAGCTGGATGCAACCCTCTTGTCACACGAATTTATAAGCACAATTTCTTTGAGCATGAGGAATTAAAGAAACAGATCGAGGAACTCTTAGAGAAAAGACTTATTGAGCCCAACAAATCACCATACGGAGTACCTGTTCTCTTCGTCAAAAAGAAGGACGCAACGTTGAGAATGTGTGTCGATTATCATTGTCTGAACAAGATTACGGTGAAGGATAAGTATCCGTTACCTTTGATTTGATAGATCGTTTAAAAGGTGCTAAAGTATTTTCGTTGATTGACCTGCGTAGTGGCTTTAATCAGGTGCCAATTAGAATTGAAGATGTTGATAAAACTGCTTTCAGGACTAGGGTGGGTCTTTTCGAATGGATAGTGATGCCATTCGGCTCAACCAATGCACCGCCTACTTACCAAAAATTAATGAACCAAACCTTTTCAGATTACATAGATGAGTTTGTCCAAGTGTTTATAGATGATATTTTAGTTTAGAGTGAATCTAAAGAACAACATTTTATTCATTTAAGAAGAGTGTTGGAAAGGTTAAGAGAAAGAAAGTTATATGGAAAATTGTCAAAATCCAGCTTTCTTAAAAATGAACAATTATTTTTTGGACACATAGTTAGTGGGGAAGGTGTTAAAACAGATCCATCCAAAATTTTAGCAATCCAAAATTGGAAACAACCTACTAATGTCACACAAGTTAGATCGTTTTTGGGATTGGCCACTTATTACAGGAAATTTATCAAGAACTTCAATATGATCGCCGCACCTTTGACGGATTTACTTCGGAGAAAGAGACGTTTGTGTGGGGAGCTGATTAGGAGGGAGCATTCGAGGAACTAAAAAGGAAGTTGACCTTTGCCCCTACACTAGTGTATACTGACCGTGCAAGGGAATTTGAAGTTCTGATCACTACAGATGTATCTGATAAAGGTCTAGGTGCAATCATAAGTCAAAAAGTCGGCAAACACTTTCATCCTATTGCTTTTGAGTCCAGAAAATTCAATGATGCTGAAAAGAACTATACAACACAGGAAAAGGAATTACTTGCAATTGTACATGCATTGGTGAAATGGCGTTGTTATTTGCATAGTAAAGAATTTACAGTTCACTGTGATAATAAAGCACTCTCTTATTTATAGAGATTAAGTGATGCACAGATTATGACTGGCAGACAGGTTAGGTGGATGCACAAATTAGCATATTTCAAATTTAATGTCAAACATATTCATAGGAAGATAAATGTAGTCGCAGATTCTTTAAGTAGATGTTTTGAAATAAGTGTTATGGTTAAAGATGAATTGTTTTTAGATACTATTAGAAATGGTTATGATAAAGATCCTTATTTTGATGTGATTTGCATGAATATTTCGGGAGGGAATTTTGACCCATTGAATGAGATGCATGTCAAAAACTTTAGACTAGAGGATGGTTTACTGTATTTGCAAATTTTGGATAGATTATGGATTCCTGAAGTGGGAGACTTAAGAAAAAAAAATTTATGGGAAACTCATGAGCATTTTGGACATCTAGGTCGAGATAAAACTCTTAGTCGATTGCAAAGTAGATTGTTTTGGCCTGGGATGGCAAAGAAAGTTTCAAAACACGTGGAAAGTTGTGTCCCTTGCCAACTGAGTAAACCTAGTAGCCAAAAACCTAAAGGTCTCTTAAAACCTTTGGATATCCCCGAAAGACCGTGGGAATCTGTTAGTTTGGATTTTATTGTCAGGTTGCCAACTACATCTAAAAGGAATAACAATATCATGGTCGTAGTCGGTAGGTTCACTAAAATGACAATCTTTATCCCTTGCAAAACCACTCATTCAGTTGTAGATATTGCAAAATTTTATTTTGACAACGTGGTCAGACATCATGGAGTCCCTCTATCTATAGTCAGTGATAGAGATTCTAAATTTACGTTTGTTTTTTGGAAAAAAATATAGCAAAATTTAGGCTATGAATTGAAAATGAGTACCCCTTATCATCCTCAGACAAATGGACAGACAAAAATGATGAACCGTACACTAGAGGAAATGCTTAGGATTGTTTGCGGTGGAATTCGGAACACATGGGAATCTAAACTGCCATTAATGGAATTTGCATACAATTCATGTAAACATGTTAGTACATGATTCTCACCATTTAAAGTTGCATATGGTTACCAACCTAGAGAAGCATTATACTTAATAACACGGGTCACTCAAGAGAATAGAGGTTTTGGAACAGAGTTTTGGGAATACGTACAAACAGTTTGGAAAACTGTCTGGGATGCATTAGTGGAGGCACAAAGCAGGCAAGAATTAAATGTTAATTGCAAACGGGGTGATTGGGTGTTACGCACACGTGACAAGGTTTGGCTTTCTACAACTTATTACAGGTGCAAGATCGAGGGTCAATCGGATCCTACGGGGAAATTTGCTCCTAAGTACATTGGACCATTTACTGTAATCGAGATGATATCGTCAGTTGCTGCCAAATTGGACTTTCCGCCTTCAACAAAAAATCATCTAGTGATACACATCAGCCAATTAAAACCAGCGAATCTTCGACCAACTGAAAAAGAATTGGAAATGGATACCTCAATAATTATAGAACCTGAAGTCCAAAGATGGGTAATAGATTGGGTTGGTCAACGGTTCAAGGTTGGCGATACTATATTCTGGCAAGTGCATTATCTAGGAAGGCCTGAGGATGAGTTGACTTTAGAGGATAAAAATTCTGAGTTTTTACAAAGGTATTGGAGGGATAATAATATAAAAGTCCCGTCTTCAGAAATAAAAGTGTTTTAACTGAGGTTAGTTAAAAATAAGGAGAAAATGATGTAAAAGTACTAGCGAATCAAACTTGTTTATAAAAAGGTATTCAGGTGTTATGATTATAGAGTACTAAATTTGGTAGACGTCCGCGAAAGAATGACGCTATTTGGAATTATATTTTAAAAGTTTTAGCGATGGGTGTATTTAGGTGACAGCGTGGAGTCTAAATAAGAAGTGGGTATTATTGAAACGGGTTAAGGGTCAAATTAGTACCGAAATTTCGCGTGTATGTTTCATAAAGTTCTAATGAAACGTTTAGTATGCACGGTGCTTCGTTTCATACAAATTTTAGTACGAAACGTCACTTTCACTTAAGTTAATATTGTAAGAAGTTTCACGTGCGAAATTTGTTAGGGTGTGTCCCCATGTGCATAAGTAAGGGTTTTTTCCTATCGTTTTGCTGTAAAACTTAGCGTCGTACTGCCTAAGTTGCAACCGTACGAAGGAATCGCAAATTTGTAGAGTACAATTTGCGTCACCCTCGAACTTAGGATGTACGAAAAATTGTCGTCTTGTGTTTTTCGACCCACTTCGACGACAAAAAACGTCATCTTCAACCTTATCTTTAAAACACAAGCGCGATGTGTTTTAAAACTATGGATTTTATGTAAACAAATAGGAACACATATTCGCACGTGCCGTAATTTTCGAAGTATTTCACACGATTTTCAAAGACAATGGAAAGTACGGAAGTCGCTATGTTTTGTCCGTTTGCATTTAATACGACAAAGAAAATTACACAATTGTTTGGTTTTGTCCGTTTTCGTCCAGTACGGAATTTTGTTTTGCAGGGTTCTCGAAATTCCGATGCCATTTCACGTCGACCGGACAGGAGACGCAAAGGCAAAGCGCAACTTCTTCAACCGTTAAAATACAAAGTAATTTCGCTAAGTTAGGGTGTGTCCCCATGTGCATAAGTAAGGGTTTTTTCCTGTCGTTTTGCTGTAAAACTTAGCGTCGTACTGCCTAAGTTGCAACCGTACGAAGGAATCGCAAATTTGTAGAGTACAATTTGCGTCATCCCTGAACTTAGGATGTACGAAAAGTTGTCGTCTTGTGCTTTTCGACCCCTTTCGACGACAAAAAATGTCATTTTCAACCTTATCTTTAAAACACATGCGCGATGTGATTTAAAATTAGGTTTTTTTCGATTGACAAATAGGAACATACTTTCGCACGTGCCGTAAATTTCGACAAAAATCCTACGATTTCCAAGGATAAAGAAAAGTACATAGTTCACTATGTTTTGTCCGTTTTCGTTATAATACGACAAAGACAAGTACACAATTTGTTTGGATTTGTCCGTTTTCGTCTAGTACGGATTTCTTTTTTTGCAGGGGTCTTCAAATTTTGATGCCATTTCACGTCGAGCGGACAGGCGACGCGAAGACAAAGCGCATCTTCTTTGACCGTGAAATTGCACAGACTGGAAGGCGCTACGTCTACAATGTCAGGGTAAGACATGCGACGTCACACGCAAGTACAAAAAACAGCGTGCGACCACAGATTGTAGACGTTGACAACTGTCACAGGTACTGTCGACGTATACTATCGTCACATGCGTAAGTTACGATTTCGTCCTTACAGACATAGGGACATTTGAACAACGGGTCCGGCGGATCCCCGCTAAAATACAAAGTAATTTCGCTAAGTTACAAGTACATGGGGACACACCCTTACGCACGATCGTGCGAAGTCGCGTTTCGTTTGGCACGCACTTTTGCACGTAAATGTTACGTAGTGAAACGTAACATTTGATTAGTTAGTAAGAGATTTCGCACGTTTTTGCATTTGTCAGTCTGAGTCCTTGCTGATCAATGATTGGCCCAGGTAAAAGCCTGTTAAAACGGAGCGTTGACTCTGGCCTTGCGAGTCCAGGGCGATGATGGATAAATAGTGAAGTGTAAGAGGATAGTAGACATCTTTTCCTTTAGAAAAGTTTGTGGAAATTCCGGCTGATCTTGGTCCTGAGCAATTAATACCAAATTGGAGAAAAGGCATTTTTGATTTGAAATCTCTTACAAACTAAATAGTGTTTTAGTACTTAAGAGATAAAATTATTAAAAGTGGAGAGTAGTGGAAAACACTTTAATAAGAAGGGTTGAGCCACGAGGGCAAGAGACCAAGCTAATGTTATGTGGACAGAATCTTCTTCTAATTTAAAGTTTATCCTTATGTGAGTGTGGTCCAATGTGGATGTGTATTTTCCAATGTGTGGAATGTGTGGTTGGGATTGTTTGTAGTAATGGGATTTTCTAAGAGGTAGGAGATCTTGTTACATTTACACGTTGATATTCTAACACTATGGGCTAGCCATGTGTGGCGACCATTTCCATCATTTTACACAATTTGATCTCTACTACACCGTGTATCGCTTTTAGTAGTGTTGTGTATCGGCACGGTTTTGCCGATAATCGATATGTACATTTTTTTAACTTGTTGATAATCGATATATTGGAACGATATGTCGACGCCGATGTTATCGACGATAAAAAACCGATAATATCGCTTTTTCATCGCGATAACACTGGTACCGATAACTGTCGGCAATAATTGTACGGTTTATGTCGTCGTACTGAACCGCCGTTATTCCGTTACTTATAGTACAGAACAAATACTACATGTGGCATGCCATGCTATATATAATAAACAATATAATATAATATATTATAAATTACTATTATATAACGTACTATAATATTTCCACTTATCGTCGTTAAGGAATTTGGTGGTCTCGGGGCGATATATCGGGACCCTTGACCATTCGATAACCAATAACTATCTGTATCAGTATCATGGCGATAAATTTATTGCCGATACACAACACTACCAGTCTCTTCGTCAATAAAAACATCTTTTCCCCGTACACACTTGTCCGATTTTCACATGGAGACTGCCCATGAGAAAGAGATAATCTAGGCTTTTAATCGCAACCATCCGATCCACAAGCCGACAAGCGTGTACGGAAACAAATGTTTTAAGCGGCAAAAAAAACATTAGCACCAATAGCGATACACGGTGTACCAAATTATAATTTGTACTGCAGTATTGTACAATACAAGACTACAGTCCAGTACACCGCGAATCGTAATTAGAGTAAATTACTCTAATTCGGTCGCTCGAAATTTCGACTCTATCACATAAAATAGAGTAAATAATTCTAGTTTTTTCATTATTCAATTTAAGGTAAAGTTTAATTAGCATTTTTATTCCTAATATAGGTTCGTTTTAAATAGTGTGGAGTATGGACGACCGATGACCGTGCAAAATTGTACTTTATCAAGTAAAAAAGTACAAATAATGATTTAATACAGGCCGTTATCATGTAACTGCGTTTTAACAAACTGCGTAGTGCAAACGTCATAGTGACGATAAACTGTATGTTTTGCCAAATAATGTACAAATACCTTATTTACAGTAGAGTATATTAGCGTGCCAAATTAGAGTACTTAAATAAATTAGAGTAAACTTCATAGTTGAAACAACTCTATCACACAAATTAGGGTTCATTACTTTAATTGTTTTTTTTAGTTTTTGTACTCTAATTTTTTCATTACTCTAATTATGATTCGCGGTGTACTGTACTGTAGTGTAATCCACCGTGAATCGTAATTAGCGTTATTGTTTTTTTCGTCTCTTAAAACATATTTTCTCTGTACACACTTGTCGGATTGTGGATCTGACGGCTGCGATTGAAAAGATTCTCAGCTTACGAATGGCGGTCTTAGGGTGAAGTTCCATTAGACGAATAGTGGGGTTCGTTACTGGACGCCGTATGTTTTTGTACAACGCCGTACAGGGCCGTACCAGATTTTTTTTTTTTGTCGGACGAAACATAGCTACTGGAAAGTTGTCCGGAAGCTCCAATGATGTAGGCGTAATTCCTGACTGTTGGAATTTCTCCGACCAATCGAGCACATCATCCAGTGGGCCCCAACTCTCGTCTGATGATTTCCATTCATTACCATTGGTACACGTGAAAAGTAAAAAAAATATCTACGTTGTCCAAGCGATCGCAGGTGTGCACGTCGTACATGCCATGTGCCTCCTGCCACGTTGAATGGTCAGGTGAAAATATCCTTCACGCTCCGTCTGACATCCACCGACATTCAAAGTTTGCCGCGACCTTCAAAGTTTATCGCGTCTTTTTGCCATTCTGTTTCGAAATTTCGATTTCCATTTTCAAAATCAAAATCTAGCCGAAAACTTTATGTACGAATCATTAATTACCTCCGGTGGTACAGAAATTTCGTACAGATATTTCCGTTTTGTAGATTTTTCAAGATTTTTAGGATCTGTACTCTAACCGTGGCGCCAATCATATGGGAAGGTTCGTTACTGGCCCGATAAAATGGGCGGTGGAGCAACTTCCGGCATTTGCCGGTGGCTTGTCTATACATTTACTGGACGTCACTCTTCGATGAAAATTGGACAAATGTGTACGAAGAAAGGATGTTTTCAGCATATGGTTTCAAAGTAGGTGACGCTACAATATACTTATTGTGCAAACGCTAATATGGCCTTAAGACCCTTGTATTGGCCGCAAATGAAACAAAATGGTAACAGGGTTGGTTGCACATGGATCGATGGGAATTAAACGTCATGTCTAAATTTAAAAAAAAAATAGGACAAAAAAATCTTTTTCTGTTAGTTTTGAGCGACTTTTTATTTATACCGTCAGATTCGGAGGATCTGACGGTCGTTGATGATAGTAACGATCTAAGAAGATCACATGAAAAGCCCATAACACAACTTACGATAGGAATATCGTCAGATTCGGACGATCGGACGGTTGCTGATGATAGTAGCGATCTAAGAAGATCACATGGAAAGCCCGTAACACAACTTACGCTAAAGGCGGCCTACAAAAGGCCTACCAAAAAACGCCTACTTTTGAACTATGGTTTTCAGTGGCGAAAAAATGATTAACGCTAATTACTATTCACGGTTGTAGTGTACACCGCCAATCGCTATTAGAGTATATAACGCCAATTCGGTGCCCTTTTTAAAACAAAAATAACCTGAAATACAATTAATAACGCTATTTAAGTACGTAGACCATAATCTGCCACGTCTCAGGTACTAAATTAGAATCAATAACGCTAATTGTTTTTTGACGCTAATTAATCCTTGACTCTAATAGCGATTGGCGGTGTACTGTACTGACCTCATTTATTTGTACTGTCCACTTACACATATCGTACGTCTGTCACCGGATACGGTACGGTAATGTACGGAATCTAACCTGTACTGGCCCTGAAATATACCCTGGTTCAAACCTCAAACCTGGCTGTCCTTCTATGGTACCTCTGGATAGGACAAGACAATCCAAAAGATATTTTCAATCTTTCACACTCCAATTCCCTTCTCTTCCTCTGATTTACTTCTCAACCTTACCCTAGTTTGAAATTAACCTTAGGTTACACTGACTTTAACGCTCTCTCTCTCTCTCTCTCTCTCTCTCTCTCTCTCTCTCTCTCTCTCTCTCTCTCTCTCTTTCTTTGACTAACCTTCGAGAAAAAATAAGAATCATGGCTTCTCTATCATCAACAGCTTTTTATAGTAACAATTTTGATAACACTTATGTCTCTCCCTCCTCTCTCCCTTCACCCCCTTCTTGTTCTCTTCTTCTCTTTTACTTAAACCAATCTTTAAACTTTCCAGCTCTACCTCATTTCCTTTTAGAAAAACCTCTATCCAGTTGATAAATTCACAACACATAAATTCATTATTTAGACAAAATCTCAAGGATGATGTTTCTAAAAAAGTCATGAAATCATCTTTCTCTATTTTGACAACCAGAAACCTCAATTTCATATCCGAAAAAAACCCTAATTTCATATTCCAGAAAAACCCCAATTGTACGCCAAATTCAATTATTTGTCAAGCGGAAAATGGAAAACCAAAAGGAGGAGAAAGCGTTGACTTTGACTTTGACTTTGACGGACTCGACGTCTCCGAGTTGAAGGCGGATATTCAAAGATTGGAAATTAAAAGACAAGCGGAGAAAATAGGAATGAATAAGGTAAAATAACTCCCATTATCCGCACTAATACCACACTAATACTAAATCCACACTAATACTAAATCCACTCTAATACTAAATCCACACTAATACTAAATCCACACTAATACTAAATCCACTCTAATACTAAATCCACACTAATACTAAATCCACACTAATACTAAATCCGCACTAGTACTAAATCCACACTTATGAGCACTATGCTAATTTTACTCCAATACTAATACCAATTTCACACTAACCCACACTAATTTCACACTAGTACTAATACTAAATATTTTCACACTAATACTAATTTCGCGTTAATAATAATTTCACATTTAATACTAATTCCACACGTATTCCACAATAATACCAATAGTGCTTTTACACCAATACTAATACTAATTTCACACCAATCCACACTATTTCCGAATGATTACGATTTCTAATTTCACATTAATACTAATTCCTTCAAACTAAAACCCTTAAACCTTACCCTAATGGAATTGAGCAGTGTGATGTTTAAACTAAAGGCTCTACCCTGGCATAAATTCATTTATCCACTCTAATTATTGTATAGGGCTCAAAACATTTGACGCCCATTTTTTTATTCCCAGACTCATTACACAAAACGTATCTGGACTACGGTGAAATTCCGGGATGTTGACCAAACTTTGTTCCTTTTTGGTACAAAATTTCACAAATAAGTACCATAACCACAGAGTGTTGACTGAGATTGGTACCCTTTAGGGACTTTTTTGGTAACTTTTTGGTAAATTTTGTAGTTTTTTGGTACAATTGTGTATGGTTTTGCACTGGTTTTGCACCGGAAGGTTCAAATTCCTTGGTGAAATCTCAGGATGTTGACCAAAATTTGTACCTTTTGGTGCACAATCGTACGAACAAGTACCAAAAAAAGACCAAAAATGTACAAAATCTCAATCAATAACCTGAGATTTTGGTATTTTTTTTGTACGATTTTGTACCAAAAAGAAGTACCGTAATTTCGGCGGCTGACCAAGTTTTGTTAGTTTTTGGTATTTTTTTGGCACTTGTTTGTATGATTCTGTGCAATTCGGTATCAAAAAAACAAATAAATTGTTCAGCATCTTGAGATTTTACCATAATCCGGATAGGCCTACTACATCTTTTAGTACGAGCCTAATACATTCTGATTGTTTTCCACACTGAGAGTGGTGGAAAAGAATTGAATGCAACGTTCGATGAAAGAGAAAGAAGGGTTTGAAATTTGCATCCTCCATTTGAAACTTTTTTAGACTAGTTTGAAAGTATTTTTGTATAGAAACTGTTTACGAGAGAGAAAGAGAGAGGAGAAGGAAACTTCAAGTCTATTCACTTTTTTGTTCTTAGTTGAAATGCTGAATGTTTTTATGTGTATTTTCGGGTCCGAAAACATTTAACCTATATTCTTTGCAAAAAGCCAAAAGGGGCATTTTAACTTTTCTGCAAGAACACCATTTGTTGGGACATTTTTTTGTAAACATAATTTTTTGACAGAAGAAAATGACAGGAAAAGATTGAATTTTGGACTGTTATATGCTTTGCTATATTTGTTCCAGGGACTCCTCAGGAAGTTCCAAGTAATTTATGCATTGAACTTATTTTTGAGATTATATATCCGCTAGTTCATCAAAATGTTTGCAGAGGACTGGAAAACGAAAGTGACACCGCGTATCTCTTTTGAGTCAATGTTTTTTCTCCCCTTTAACTCATTTTTCTCCGCGCACACTTGTTGGGTTTCTAATCCAACAATTGCGATCAAAGGGTAAGGTTCTTACCTTTTGATTGGTGGTATCCAACTGAGAATTGGACACGTGGACGATAAAATTTTTATTTAAGTGGTAAAAAAAACATTAACGCTAATTGTGATATACGTTGTAGTCAATAAACTTCTGTTTGGTCGAACTACACTATGAATCGCTATTAATGTTGACAATGCTAATTCGGTGCCAGTTTGTTTTTGCCCTCTAACCACATAATAGCGTTACTAATAGTCGTCTTTTCCCGCGCGTTTAACGCTTTAAACGGTTCAAAATCAGCCACGTTATTTGGAACCGATTTACACCTTCAAACACCAATATAAACCCCACTAAAAGCCCTGCTTTAACCCCCATGCTACTAATTTCTTTACTGTAGTAGCAATTGACGGTGTATTTGACATGCATTTGAAGTAAGATATTGAGAGTTAGTTTTAGCAAAATTGTTTTCCTTATACGGATTTTGTTGACAGTTAAGCACCTTTTACATTTGACTCAAAAAGGTATATACAATATATTGTTTAAAATGAGAATTATGCAAGAATTGCAACGGGGACATCGTCTTATAATTTTTTTATTTCTTCGGTATTTGTAAAATTATTGAATGTGAGCTGTTTTTCCTCTGCAGTGGTCCGAAGTTTAGAAGCCTCCTACAAAAAAAGAAAAAAATATTAAAATCAAAATCATTAGATGGAAATTAATAATGGATTGTGGTAAAGGATACAGCCATTGCAAGAACTTATCAGAAGGCTCGACTTACGAGTTGTTGTTTTTTTTCTGTATTTTTGTATCGTATTTCTCCAGTCTTGTTTTCTCTTCTTTTGTCTTTCGCCTGTTTTCCCTGTTCTCGTTTTATGTCTTCCTGCATTTTATTTTTGCCTTTCTGTGTCTTTTTGTTGTTGTTTTGTCCCTTTTGTCTTTTTGTGACACTTTTGTCTTTTTATGACTTCTTTTGTCTTTTTGTGGCTTTTTTTTTCGGTCTGCAGGGAAGCCGGTACTATCGCGAAACGGAAGGAAACGGATCTGCGAAAGGAGGAGGAATAAAAGAAGTTTTAGAGAAAGTTCTCGTCGCCGATTTTTTCTTTATTCTCGCCATTCTCGCTTGGTTTTTGGCGGGAATAGGACAACAACAGTTTACCGGAGAGACCTCTCTTTTAAACTCGTGGTTACCTCTTTGGATGCCGTTGTTTCAACCTGCTTTGGGAGTTTTTATGGCCGGTGCCCTTATCTCAGCTTTTAACGGTTGGAGGAACAAGGATCGATAAATAGTGTGGATTTGTAAACCACGGAGCGGTAAATAGTGTGGGTTTGTCGACCAAGGGTCATTAAATATGTGGATTTTGTAGACTAAGCGCACTTTTTTCTGCGGATACTGGTTGGAAAAAAAAGAAGGAAAACTAAATAGTGTCGATTTGTAGACGGGGTCCATGGAAAATGGAAAAGTCTGAGAAGGAAGTGTATGCAGAGAAATAGACAATATTTTCGCAATTTTTGATGACACTAAATATGTTAAATATTTTGGAACCAATTTGTTGAAGGGTTTTGTTTTTTTTGTTTTGTTAAATTTTTACAAAGCAGTTTACAAATTAGAGTACATGATAAATTAGTATCATGGTGTACCCGAAAAAACACAATTTACCGTAAAGTACGCTAATTGTTTCATTACGCTATCTATTTCATTACGCTAAAAGCGATTCACGGTGTAGTATTTACTTTCGTACCATATTTTCATTTCGAATTTGAATAAGCACTAAAGACGACGTACCTTGCATTTAGATATCAAACGGTATAGTATTTAACAATACGATATCGTCGGAGAAGTCGACGAAAGGCGGGATTCGCCTAAAGTTCTTTATTGTCTCCCACCTATGTATTGAGTAGTGTTGTTTATTACATATGCGTGATTCACACTTGAAAAAGGAGAAAACGGTTTGGTATGAAAACGGTACTTTTTTTTGTCCGTCGTGAACGGGCACGTGACGCTAGCCTATTTCAACTAGCGTGTCGTGATATGAGCCACTTCTCAGTACGAAAAGTAAACGCTTTGCGGACATGATATGTACAAAGCCTTCCAAATCAAATTGTACTGCCACGCAAGCGTTTGTACACATCGATAATAACCCCGGAGGAACTTAGAACATGCCCAAAAAAAAATCTTTATGCCCAAAAAAAAAACCTTTCATTTTCATTTCATTTTCTTTCCCTTTTTGAGTTTTTTTTTATTTTTTTGGCTACCTTGAGGCGCCAAGTCATTTTTTGTGTTTTTGTGATTTTGTTATTATTATTGTTAAAGGGTAATTGTACGTATCTGCCCAATAATCGCAGTATCCGTACAGTTTTTCCTCCCTTCCTCCCTCACTCCCTCCCTCCTCTATTTCCCTCCCTCTCGCCCTCCCTCCTTCCTTTTGTCCCGTTTTCCCTCTTCCCTCTATCCCATCCTCGCTCCCTCCCTCCCTCTTTCCTTTTTCCCCTCCCTCCCTCCTTCCCTCCCTCTTGATTAAATTTTTTCATTTGTCACTCTCACAAATCTAATCTCAATCTCTCTTTAACACCGTTGTTGTTCGAACATGTCAAGTCTCGCTTGTACCGTCGCAATCATTTCAATATTCAAGGTCTCTTTTAAATGTGAATTTTTGTTTTTTTTGTTTTGTTTTGTTTTATTTTAATGGTAATTTACGATTACTGGTATTTTTTGTGGATTACAGTTACTTTGTATATTTTTTTTTGAGAAAGGCAAAAACGAAACTGAAAATTCGAATGTGGGTGGAAGCAAACAAAAAGGAAAAACACGGTGAAAGAAAGAAAAAAATTATATGATTGTTACCTTTTGATTGCTTCCTTCAAAAAAAATTCCAGCACTTGAACATAAAGTTGTGCCTTAACTCCTTCAAATATGTTTAAAAATAATGGCGATGGGCACTGCATAGTGAGTCTTTCCAACATGTTTTATAAATTTGTTTGGGTAGTTATTATTGAGTTTCCGCAATTCGCTACGGGATTGAGCTAATTAATCTGTATCGAGGCATGTCTGGTGTCTCAAGGCTTAAAATTATATCTTGAATTGAAAATATTAGTGTTGTGTATTGGGCAATCTCCTATCGCAATAAATCCGATATCGATATTATTGGTTATTAAGTGGTGAGGGGCCCCGATTTATCTCTCCGAGGACAACAAGGGGAGGTTTGTTCTTAAAGGGGGGGGGAGTTTTCAATTTGTTTTCACAATCCATTCCTTACCAGAGTACAAAACTTTTGTACGGAAATAAAGTACGGAATATTTACGGAGTGATTGTGATAAATTGTAAGCCCGATATTTATCGTTATCACAGTAGATCGGTAATTTATCGCGATAATTCCTTACCAATACATCGAACCGATGTTTTGATTATCGATAGGTCAAAAAAGGTGCATATTGGTTATCGGTAAGAGGCTACCAATACACAACATTAAAAAATAGAGGGAGAGTTGCAATTAAATCATAAATGTGCCGCGACATTTTTTCGATGGACAACAAATCATACTATAACTTGGTGGGAAAAAAATACCTAGTGGCCATATTGTTGGGATTCCAATTTAGCTTTGGATTTAATTATCCAAGACATCTCGAAAAAAGATAAGTAACAATCGCACTTTTTATCCAATATTCATGTATTCGCCTTCCTACATACATTTCATACATTTTTGTCTTTCCAAAATTTGAATCAACAATAAGAAGTGTTGCAAGTAGAAGCGACACAAAATGACGAAGGACATGTCCTCGAGCCCATCTCAAAAGCCACTTTAAACAAAACATTAAAGCTCTTAAAATGGGTTTAGGGAGGAATATATATTTTAAAGAAGTTTTTAAACCCTTCTATAAGGACCTCCTGTAGGTAGGTGAGAGGAAAAAAATCAAAAAAATCAACGCGTGGGTAAATGCTTCTCGATTCAAGTCAAACGAAACCCTAAAAAAACCCTAATAGAACCCGAAAAGAACCTTTAAAAAACCCTAAAAAAAGCTAAAATAATTCGCACGTGAGAGGCCATTCCGTGACGCGTCGATCGGAACCTTCTCCAAATCCAACCGTTCATTTTATTAACAGTATATGACCCGCATTAAATGTTAATTTTTACGCACTAAAATAAAGTGCGCACGCAAAACGCTGCATTCTGTACAGTACACCGTGAATCGTTATTAGCGTATAGAAATTATTAGTGTGAATAATGAATTAGTGTCATTTACGCTAAATCGTGTATCAATCACATTCTCAAAATAATGTTTAATTGTAATTTCTCCAT
>JBBHKE010001049.1:89660-155274 GCA_037447655.1 Zygnema cylindricum | reverse complement strand
AGGTGGTCAGAGTTTTTGTCTGCCAGGGTGGCAGTTATTTTTGCTTAAACACAAAGGGGTCAAGATTATCCTAGAGGCTTCTTGGAAGCTGTCCACTCTGAGGACTTATGGAGGTCTCAGAGTTTCACTTTCCTCCCCTTCGGATCTCCATCATATTCTCCGGAACGATAATCATCCCTACCACTGAATTATATATCCACTTTGAGTTTGGCAAGTCCTACACACGGTTGACTGTGTTCTCGAACTCATCCGCTAACTTCATGAGCAAGCAGTTAACCTTCATCTTTTCAGTTTCAATTTGTCAGGCACTCTCTAGCTCCATGAAAATTGTTGTGAGCTCATTACAAAAATCCAACATCTTCCCCCCCTTGTATACATATGCGTCAATTTTTTGATCAGCCAACTTTTGTTGCTGTATCGAACCACTTCGGTACATCTCTATGAAAGCCACCCAAAGATCGGATGTACTCTCTACCTGCAAATGAGGAGATGCAAGCCCTTGAGTAAGATGGCGGAGGAAGAAGTGCTTTGCCCCCATATTGTTGTAGTCCCAAGTATCGGTGTCATTCTCCTCCGTTCTTGGAATAGGTGACATGAATGCCGAACCGATTGTTATTCGTGTGACCGTCTCCTTCTCCTTCCCTTTGTCCACCACCTCCCCTTCCATTGTCTCCTCCGTTTGAGATGGATCTGCATCTCTGGTGAATCTGCTTCTTGTAAACCGTGGAGGAATCCTTATACTGGATAGATGCCTCGCGCGTCCACTCACTATTCCCCAAAACCTTTTCTCACATAGAGCCCCTATCATTATTCTTTCCTAATAAATGAAGCCAATTCCATTGAAGATGGGCACCCTAGAGGGTGGGCCTATAACCTGCAACTCCGAGACCTCTATAGGTCCTCAAAGTAAGCAGCTCACACAAAGCCTCTAGGATAACCCTGGCCCCTTTGAGTTTCAGCAAGAATAAGTGCCACCTTGGCATACAAAAAACTCTAACCACGTTCACAAGTTTGAAGGCAAGACTCCTTTAAGTCGATAGCAAAAAGAATCTCTGAATTTGCTCCCTAAGCAGTAAGTTATGGAGGGTCAAAGTTGAACTATTGTACAGAAGCTCTCTCGGAGAGAGGGTCCTATCTACCAAATTTTTCTAATCCTATCTCTCTAAAACTCTATCTACTGAAGTAAAACACCAATCATAATACTTTGTCGTACAAAAAGGTACAGGTGCCAGTGTACTTTCTGTACGGCCATTGTACGACATGGCTAACAAGTCGACACATGTCATAGGTGGATTGGTTCCCGTAATCCCCGGAGATGCCGTAATCGAAGCCATCATAAATACTTGCGCGATATTTGTTTCGCAGTCAAAACAAAATCTGCAGTATCCGTTTCTGGACCGTACCGTACTGCGTACTTTACAAAACTGTATCTATGCATGACGTATATAGTTACCGTTAAATGAATTAGTTCAAGTTGAAAAGAGTTAATTAATAGTTCACTTGTCTATTTTAGTTATACTTAAAGGGAGATAGTGAGGATCAAAGGCACGCTATGGCTGCCACCATATTTAGAAAGTGGCAGAATTTGACGTTGAGAATATTTTACCAAAATCTTGCCTACTTCCCGATTTGAACTTGGGTCTGTGGTTCAAATTGCAGACGTTAGCCTTATCCACTAAGGCGTTACCGAAACAATACATGTGATAGATTTCAAAGGTATTTAAACATTACCGGGACGGCTAATTAACACCAACTTAACGAAGAGGAACGATTCATGCACGTACGCGAATCTAAACCGTGTAAAATATGTTTTGATCGGACGGCCAGCATTGTAGCCGCCACTCGAAATGAGATTTTGGCGGCATTTGGAGATTGCGTCACGCGGTACCACGTGGCCCCGCATTATTTGATACCGGAGAAGATGGGAGGAGGAACCATGGCTCCCGATTTGAGAGGTGTCACCTTGTAGACCATGTTGTACAATGGACGTACAATAAGTACATCGCCCATTGTACCTTCTTGTACTATATAGTGTTCCTATTGGACTAGGGTGTAGTAGTAGGTAGTCGTGAGTAGGCAGATCAAGACTTAGTGATATTTAGGTACCTCTCTCTAAGAGAGGTTGTAACTCATAGATGTCCTATGCGCATAAAACGCACGGAGTAAACTAACGAATACTACGTTTTTTGCGCATAAAACAATTTCAAACTTTTAAAATTCGTAGGTAAAATTCGTACTTTTTTAACAAGTATTAATAAAAATTTAAATATTCAATACCGTAAAAAAATGATAAATGCAACGAACTAGTGGCGAGCGCCGGAATTTACGGCGTTTCCAACGGCGGCTTCCTTCTAAAGACAGAGTGGAGGACAGGTGAAAATACGGGCGCGCAAATGAAGCAAAACAGCTCAAGGAAGCCGCCATTGGAGAGGCCATAAATTCTGTTGCTCGACGCTCAGATAAAAATACGCGTGAGAGACGCCATAAATTCCGCCGCTCGCCGCTCAGATAAAAATACGCGTGCGAGAGGCCATAAATTCCGCGGCTCGCCGCTCAGATAAAAATACGAGCGCGCAAATGAAGCAAAACTGAACAAGCGGTGAGCGCCGAAATTTACGGCATCTCCAACGGCGGCTTCCTTCTAAAGACGGAGTGGAGGACATAAAAAATACGGGCGTGCAAATGATGCAACGTTTTTTTTTTAATGTTCTACAATTTCCGTACAGTATGTGACGTACGAAATATACAAATTGTACGAAACAAGCGAATACTACGTAGTAATCGGAAAAAAGTCCAAATCCGTACGAATAGGACATCTATGATATAACTATAAAGGTCATCTTTGACCAGCCATAACTTACTGCTCAGGGGAGCAAATTCAGTGATTCTTTTTACGTTTGACTCAAGGGAGTCTTGTCCTCACAGGGGTGAGGGTGGTCAGAATATTTGTGTGCCTGGGCGGCACTTATTCAGTGGGAAAGTGGAAGGGGAAAATATTATCCTAGAGGCTTTACATAGGTTGCTCATTCTGTGGGTCAATGGAGACCACATAATTTCTGTTCACGTCTAATTATTTATATATTTGTCAAACCTTATATAATTTACCTTTGGTCTTAGACTTGTAGGATAAAGCTAACCTCTACCGGCTAAGATGACGGACGGCGGGTAATAGGATCAAATCCTGGGTTCGTCAATTACCTTTTTAGTAAACCTACTAAAAACAACTGACTGTCTCTCTCTTTGGACAGCACAAGTCTTTTTAGTAAACCTACTAAAACCAACCTACTAAAACCAACTGCCTGTCACTCTCTGGACAGCACAGGCAACCATGGCTCTAGCTCCCTCTTCAACATTCAGATAATGCGAGAAGTGTGGGAGCTGAAGAGAGGAGTTAGAGGCAGACTGCCTTAGCTTCTTTTCTACATTTCATTTTAGACCTAGAAAATACTAAAAGAACCATTAATTTCTACAATACACAGATGAACCTCACGCTGAAATATAATAAACAATTAAAGGTAATAGGCTATTTCAGATTTAACAATTTCAACTTGCCCCGA
Organism: Zygnema cylindricum; assembly: GCA_037447655.1. NCBI lineage: Eukaryota > Viridiplantae > Streptophyta > Zygnematophyceae > Zygnematales > Zygnemataceae > Zygnema > Zygnema cylindricum. The sequence continues at coordinate 151,717 of JBBHKE010001049.1, read as the reverse complement.
AAAATATAATATAAGGTGCAATTATGAATAATGGCAAAGCAAGCTCAACATACCCCGGCAATAAACGATGACACAAAGCAGAGACGAACTCTCTCCCAATGGTACTGAAACCAGGTAAGATCCTCATTAACCCCTCAGGTTCCTCACCTCGGATCCGACAAGACTCTACTCAGTTTCAAGCAGCAAAAAGCCTGAATCGCCCAAAAAGACGGATAGTGCCAACTACCCGCCCGAACTACGATTCCCAAAAAAAGATAGATTCCAAAACAAAGATGGCAACAAAGTCCAAACACTAGTGTTGGGTATCGAGGACCTTTTGCCGATATTCGATATATATCTAATTTCAGGAAGCCGATAATCGATATATTGCTTCGATATATCGAAAACCAAATTATCGCAATATATATCGCCGATATATCGTATGATTTTCGGTACTAGGACTGTATGGACACCCATTTTTTGCGATATATATCGCGATAATTTATGTTGGTCCCGGTACGATATATCGAGGAATCTGCTCGATCAATATTCGATATATCGAATATCGAAATTATCGCGATATGAATTTACCCGATACTCAACACTACCAAACATACAAGCTAAAAGTTCTCCAATAAAAGGTTTGCTTGGAACTTCGTGGGGGTTTTCTCAGGAGACAGTACTGAAAAGCAACTTGTCTCCTTTAGACCCAAGTGCCTTATACATCAAAGTTTGTCCGGTTGTAGGTACGAAAGGTCAAAGTCATGCAACTAGCCAATCAGCGGAGAGCAGATGCAATTGATCTGACATACGATAAATTAATCCGTACTACACATGGGGCTGAAAGTTATACTCCCAACTGCGGCTATATCCGTGGCCGAAAGTCAAAGTTGGTTCCACTATTAGATGACAAAGTACTGAAGTGACGCGAAAACGCCAAACTTTGACCTAAGTTCTTTAATGGATCCTAGGTCGGTTGAACCTAAACGGAAGTCTTGATGACACCTAACCGCGTAATCTAAATAACAATCCCAAAAGTTACGTGGAATTCCACAATGTACCCTCCTATAGGAAGGGTGGTGGAAACTGGTCCCAAGGAACGGAACTGCCATCTTTGAGACGGAGCAACTTTGCGGTCCGACCTCTGTTAGGCGTGAACTCAAGTGCGTCGCGCTCAGTATTGGGGATATAGGAAATGGTCCAGAGTTGTGCGCCTCAGTTTCCGTACATTGATGAGAGTACAAGGTTGGAAAGGCCCATAAATCCTAGAAAATTGAAGGTGTGCCGAACTCGCACCCGGGCTTGACATAGCTCAAAATCCATACAACTCATTCTAATTGTACTGTAGTGTGGTACTAACTTATAATATTTTAAGTGGTCACCAACGTACTATATTTTGAGTGGTACGAATGTACAATATTTTGAGTGGTACTAGTGTACTATATTTTGAGTGGTACCAGCGTACGATGTTTTGTGTGGTACCAATGTAATATATTTTGAGTTGTACTTGTGTACTATATTTAGCGTGGTATCAGCGTACTACATTTTTTATTTCGCATGTTTTGATATTTAAGGTCGGACTTCCATTAGGCGTTTCAATAATTGTACGGATTCGTTTACTAAAGATCGTGCCTTCTATTAGGTTACGTCAGTAAACCACTTTTTATTTGTGTGGCTCATGCTGGTTCGCAAGACGTAGGTTAGTATTACATGCTTAAAATCGTAATATAATCTTCTAATGCAAAGTCTGGACGCAATATTTGTAACACCAGAGGTAATATCTGTACCAGCGGGGGTAATTATTGACCCGTACAGAGGGCATTATACTATACTACCCAAAATTTCAAAACGCAACAAGAAAAAGGCGGCGGGAAAATTTGATGGTGGGAGCGTGACGGGATAATTTCGGCGGATTCACATCCACCCAGGCGGAAGGCACATGGCCCATGCGACGTGTACGCACATAAACTCGCACTCATCATATATTTTTTTCTTTTTTCACGCGGCCCATTTTTACACGTTCAATGTGTGCAAGTTGTTCTCACTGTGGACGGTTGCCACACACTGTAGGATTGGCAACGTGGCGTCTCGCATAAAAAGTGCAATGCATCCGACGGTCAGGTTTTAAGCCTACAACCCTGCAGATTATTCCGTAAAGATGTTTTTCTTGTTTTAAAAAAAAAACTGGTAAGGACTTGCACAAAAAGGTACGGCCCTCAGTAAACAACCCTACATTTTCGCTAATGGAAGTCCGCCCTAAGTAATTAAGTATCTAGACTGGCATATCATCGGAACTGGAAACTGAGGATTTCAGTTGAATGAGGGAATCCTCAAAAAATCCCCTTGGAGATTCTTCCGTAAAGATGGTTTTCTTGTTTCAAAAAAAGACTGCTACGGACTTGCACAAAACGGTACGGCCTCAGTAAACAACACTACATTTTCGCTAATGGAAGTCCGCCCTGAGTAATTAAGTATCTAGACTGGCATATCGGTAAGTATTGGTGGCCCGATCGACATCGAAACTGGAAACTGAGGATTTCCAGTTGAATGTGGGAATCCTCAAAAAATCCCCGATTCATTCCCTCCCAATTGGGGAAAACGTAGATCTGAAGATCAGGTTTGAACCTGACGTGAATCGAACACGCAACCTTCCGATCTGGAGTCGGACGCGCTACCATTGCGCCACAGATCCGGATGGAATAACCAAATAAGTTACCATTAATATTAAATAAAACATTCACAAATCCAAATGATGTTAAATGATTGATTTTATCCGCACTACGACGAATGGGCTCTGTTCGATAAGTTAACAAAAAGTCAGAAATGGAATGCAGTCCGTCAATTTAGTGACGTTTTCGACGTGCTATGCGGGAACGACATCTACACAAGTGGGCTTAAACTGCTGGCAATCCGTACCGTACGGCGTCACTGTAGCTGTTCTATTTCACAAAACGTCAATTCAACTAATTTTTTGGTAAAGAATGGAACTCGCCATCGCAACCGTAAACTAAACCTCAACTCAAATTGTACGGCCTAAACTGGATCGGCAATCGACGGTCGCATTAATGGCGCAAACGACCAAAAAAGGACAAAAGAAAGGTCGAAAGGTCACATCCCAGGAAGGCAGGATGTACACCACCTGCAAGGTACCGTAAAGTACATTACATTACTGTACTGTAGTTCTGTCTAACATATGTCAGAGAGCATCCTTGGTCTTTCCGTGATTTGCGGTAGTAATGTTAATTTTGTCAGAAATTAAAGGCACTAGATTCGCCGTGTATTTCTGGTACTGTACTTGATCGAACGAAAGCGACTATTCAACGACTGCTCTAAATTGCCACGTGGACAGCATGTACAGGCGTCGTTTGAATTTTAGCGGTTTTCGAGACCGGATTTAAAGGTTAAACTTTTTAAAAACATAACTTTGTTTTAAGATCGGTTGGGATCCACATACCGTCGGACCAGAGAAAGTACGAGCTTTAGAAAGAAGAACGGATGCATTCGGAAACTAAAAGTTTTAGAGTTCATACTTTTGAAAAATACGAATACATAGTACGAAGGCTGGAAAATTAGGGCTTGTTTTTCAACGCACGCCGTTTCACCTTCCACGTAAGCCAAAGTTCCCGCCAGTTTTCCCGCCTACGTGACCACTCTGGAATCAAAAGGTAGCCACGTGTAAGGTTTAGAGATTACCACGTCCTCTCAAAAACAATCTACGTTCCTCGTTTGTTTTCCAATTTGGGTTTTAACTTTTTAAGACATACACACGTGCGGTAGAGTTGTAACACCAAAATCCTGGGAAATTTCTACTTTAATTCATGATTACCAAGAAATACCATTAATTCCTTACAACATTGCTGGAAACTTACATTATTAAACATTAAAACATTTTTGGTAAAATTAAGCAGAAAATTCAAATTGGACTTCTAATGCATTTTAGCTCCTCGTTACATTGAAATTCCAAATTTGCTCGAATAATTTTAACAATTTTGAATCGTGACTTCACAAGTAAGCCGGATTTTAATCAACATTGGCCACATTTTCAGATTTTAATCAACATTGATCACATTTTTCCATGGAATTCCAAGATAATTCGCGTGTTTCCTAGATAACCCAGATTCAGATCAACATTAATCTCATGTTGCCATGAAATTCACACCGTGTATCGCTATTAGTGTCAATGTTCTTTTTGCCACTTAAAACATATTTTCTCCGTACACACTTGTCCGATTGTTAATCTGACGGTTGTGATTGAAAGGTAAGATTCTCGGCTTCCAATTGGCGGTCTCAAATTGAAAATCGGACAATTGTGTACGGAGAAAAGATGTTTTAAGTGGCAGAAAAATATTAACACTAATAGTGATAAACGGTGTACTGTTGCAATTCATGGGATCAAATCTCCGATCCACTCTACTTGATGTGCTCCAAAAAAATAGCACAGGATCATGACAGCATTGGTAAAGTTTTAGCTAAAAATTGCTGAATTTTCAAGGCATTTGTGCAATGAGTAATGCTTTAACATTAATAATTGTGTCTTCAAAAACAGCCGAGATTCACATCAATATCATGGGTTTTTGAGGCTAGTGCAATTTTGAGTTCTTTGTTAAGAAACTCAAAATTTTGGACTCAAGACTCGAGAGTTCAGCACTTAAACACTTGAACTCCACATTGTGAGTAGAAACTCAAAATTTTGACTATTCACACAAAACTCAAAATTCTCAACCCTCGAATCTGAGTTCAGTTCCGAGCTCAGAAACTGAAACTTGTGAACTGTCAACTCTTGAGTTCAGATTCAGAAAAACTAGTACTAAGGGTAATTAGTAATAAGACTACTAATACTTAATATTATGATACTACTAATACTAATTAGTTCTGAAGTTGGGACTCTGGGCAATAAGGAGTTCAAAAACTGAAAAATTTCAGCTTTATGCTCAAAAAATTCATAAATCATAATCATAATCAAAAACTGACTAGCTGATAAACTGAATTACTCTATTAAACATAATTCGTAATTTTTTCTGGTAAAATCTGACATTTTAAAACAAAATTTAGGCAGAATTCTAAAAGAAACGCAGAATGCAGTGTCCTCTTTTCAGAAAAATACTGTAGAGTACTTTTCACACTATATTATATTAGCAAAATAAGCGATACATTTAAATTCTCTGTTTCAGTTCTGTTGAGCAATTGTAAAATTCCGGAAGTCCACAATTCCACAATTTCAGAACATGACAATTTCACAAGAGAAACAAGTAAAGCAAAAAAAAACAAAAAAAAACAAAATGAAGAATATTGTGTCGAAGAATTGTCGAAGCATGTCAGAAAAAAAGATGAACAAAAAAAAACTGAGAGAAAAAATTGAATAAACGCACATTTTACGAATTAAGAAAAAATAAAACAAAATAAGCATAGAACACCAGAAAAGCTGAAAGAGAAAAATAAAATACTCTGTAATTTCTCGATAATTTAATAAAAAAAAAAAACAAACAAAACTTATGAAATTTAATGTATATATTTGAGGAAAATACACCACTTATCTCCTTAAGATTTTGATCCTAAATTTTAGTAAGAATTATCTCATCTTAAATCCACACTATTTTGTACTACTCCGAAAGGAGATAAGTGGAGGAAAGTTCCTACAAGAATTTAGCCCTTTAAACCCTTTTAAAATAAAAACAAATTCCTGCAACTTTCTTTGTTTCTACTCTTCTAAAATTTCCCTTTTTTCCCATTTATTTGTTCTCTCTATTTTTTAAAAAAATTGACCTACTTCCTGATGAAAGTACAGACTTTTGTCCTTTTCCTACAAGACAAAAATATGGGTTGAAACCACGCTATACTAAATTAGAAAAAAAAAAATTTGAGAATACCCATGTTTTACGTAAAAATAAAACTACATATTAAAAAATCATACCCTTAAAAAATAATAATACTAACACACTGAATTTAAATGGTTGACTTTCGTTGACATTTCCGCTTCTCTATATTTGGTACAAAAACGATTTCCTCGCCACACAAAATTATAAAAGAAAAAAAAAAGCCCCCAAATAAAAATACAATTTCTTCACAATCCACCAATTTCCCTCAAAAATCAATTAAATTCTTTAAACCGAAATTATTCAAAATTTCTTCCTCGAACCCGGTTCAGCTTCTTCCCCAAAAGGTACGATACACCAATTTCTCCGTACAATCACTCAGTTCGTCCGTACAGTCAGCCATATTCACCCGTACAATCACCCAACCATCTCCTTCCGTACAATCACCCAACCAACCAACCAACTTAATTAATCTGTCCGTACACCGCGGTAATTTTTTTCCTCGACTGCGCCATCGTGACTCTCACTCTCGTATTCCCATCGAACTGCAATTTCCCCAAAAAAGTAAAATGCATTCCCCACGTCCTCTGCCCCTTGTACCATTTTTGTCGGTTACTGGGCCGCGCCGACACCTCGAGAATCGACCCGATCCCCGGCGTGTCATAAATGACAATATCGTGCCAAAAATCGTGCGACCCCGGTCCGACCGTCCACTTGGCCCGATTTTTTTGGCAATTGACGCGTCTCCACTGTATATTAATAATCCCCGCATTCGGTTCGGCGATTTTAGCAAAAGTTCGAGGCGCGAGATCGAAGTGATTATTCGGCCAACCCTCGGGTCGGTCGCCGGGTACGTCGTAGTCCGTAATCCGTACAACTACGGATTTCGCGCCTTTGCGACAAAAGACAAGGCGTCCGTACCGTGGCTGACGTATGCATTTGACTTGGTAGCATTGACCGCAGGCGGCTCCCACGAAGCTTCCGGTGCCAGCTGTCAGATAATTAGAGAATCGGGGATCGGGCGTCGCGGCGTAGTCGATTTTGTTAACGACACCCCAAGGGTATCCGCAAGCTCCGGAAGATCCGCCAGTAAAATCGTACCACGTGGCACTGCCGTAGTACCATTTTTTGTCGCCAGCTGGGGCAGGTTGGTACGGATAGTTGAAGTCCCAGTTGACATTGGGGAGGTTGACTTTTTCGGCGGCGAGGACGGGGGAGATGGGGAGGAGGGAGAGGGAGAGGAAGAGGGAGAGGGAGAGGGAGGGGAGAGGGGAGAGAGAGCGAAGAGGAGAGGGGGAGAGAAGAGGAAGAGGAGGAGACATGGTTGTCTTTTGAGATAAAAAGCAGGACTTGAGATTGCTTTTCCGAGAGGGGGAGAGGGAAGGAGAGGGTAGGGAGTTAGGAGGAGGGAAGGGAGCGGTTTGAGGTTGAGAAGGGGGATGCGGGGCGTTTTGTACTCTTTGGATAGACGAGTGGAGAGAAAATGTCGGCGGAGGCGTCGGAGAGATTGTCGGCGCGATTCTGCGCAGGTACAGCCGAAATTTCTGTGCGACAAAAAAGAAGATTCAAATTTGTACGAAGTCGCAGGCATGGCATCGTACGAAGGCGACAAAAAGGAGCGACCGATTGAACACGTGTTCGAGGAATTTGAGAGGTACGTACGGAAAGCTCCTTCGGCGCGCCAGATCATATTTCCGGAGACCACGGCGGGAAAGACGGAAGCTGGCAAAGGGAAAGTAGGTGATGACGTGGCAGGATTTGAATTTAAGTTACGTAAGGATCCATTGGCCAATCTGACCGGGCTACGAGGATTCTGTACGGAATGGACGAAATGAGACCCGCCAGATTTGTGCCAGAACTACACGAGATCAGCGGCTGACTTTAAGATTTGAAGGAGTATCTCGACCAATGGGAATCGCGGTATATTAGAGAATGTGACGTCACAGTCTCGGCATCGCGATGACATTGATGGCTAGCACCGACTATATAGTGTCGACACTGGATAGTATCGTACGGTAACAGTGATAATAACGTACGGAATAATAAAAATATAAGAGGTACGGACGCAAAGCTGGAACTGGAAGCGACAAAAGCTTTAAAAGGAAAGCGAAAGACGATCGCTGTCATCTGGACAGGTCAGATACTCAGTTATTTAAAGAGACGTACGATCCAGTACAGAAACGTACGAAAAGGTATGCAGAATCGTATGGATTGCTTTTGCGAGCAGGCGGAATCTTATCCTTCGAGCCACTCATAATCGTCCGATACACGTGTGATAAGGCAAAAAGGACTCAGGATTGCGTCGACCTGTAGGATCCTTCTGGCCAATGAACGCACTAGCTGGACACGGTACAGTACGGCTGCTCATCTGCACATGGCAAGCTCTAATTATCTAATAGGCGTTTTCTATTGGCGCATCGAAAACCAAATTTGTCGGGTAGTGACCCAGACGCGACAAAGCGCGCCGAGAAATTCGGCTCTGAAGGGTGCAGATAAATGAAGCGCGCCGGTATATTTTCAGATTCCCTGATTTGTCGTCAGATCCTCAAATGAATACGCAAAAAAAAACAATCCCGCGGTTCAAATTTGCCGAGGTTCTGAGGAGGACTCCAGTACCGTACAGTCCACCGTGAAATCCGGAAGTTGTTGAACATAATGGAGTCAGGCAGATAGATCCAAGATATCTGATATTTTCGAGATCATGGAAATGATCCGGGTCCACCGAAAATCGCAAGTTGCGCAGGAGCATAAGGGCGCAACTTCGGGAAATTTACGGCGCAGATACGGTAAATTTAGCCAGATTTGTCCACGAGGCAGTACTGAGGGGCTTATCAACTTCCTACACTCATCCATTTCCAAAAACGACCAAATATTGCCGCTTACGAGGCATACAACTAACCTTCGATGTGATAAAAGGAGCATATCCGTGATGACGTGACCTGACACGTCATCTGTTATCGTCAGCCAAAGAGTATGTTCCGAACTACGTGGACGTAAACTTCGTTCCGAACGTTTCGTAAGAGACCACGTGGTCCAAAAGACGTGAATGACGGAAATTTGTACGGTGCCGGGCTTAAATCGCCAATGCCTTCGGCTTCTGGACAAAGCGACAAACTGTGCTGTTGAACCCTTTACAGTATGAACAAAAATATTTTGCTTTGGAGCATCCAATCACAAGTAGGAATAGTACAAAATAGGATGACCATCAGGGTACAAATGGGTGACCTTATCGCAATTGTAAAAAAAATACAAAATGCTATATAAATGGCTAATAAACACTATACACGTGTGCATTTCATGTTTACATTGTCATAACGAACTGGCACACCGTTTGGACGGCGTCACATTCGAATGTCCGTAATCGCGCCAGAAAATCTGACATTTGTCGGTTCTGACATTAGCGTAACGCCGAAAGAGCGCCGTTCACCTAATTACGGCGAGACGTGGTTGCTAATTTATGACGTCAACAAGACAAGCTATACTGCACCGCCAATCTTTCTTAGAGTTCAACACTTTTCGGACAGTACACCGCCAATCGTAATTAGAGTAATGAAAAAATTAGAGTAAAAAAACAAAAAAAACAATTAGAGTAATTGACGCTAATTTATGTGATAGAGCTTTTTCGACTATGAAGTTTACTCTAATTTATTTAGTTATTCTATATTGGGTTATGTCGGCCATTATTATGTGCGCGATAATTATGAACACTAAATTACGTAGAAGTACAAAATGTGTCAGTCCGGTATAGTATTGACGTCATTATGACGCTAATTATATTTGTCGCATTGAACGTCAGTTAATGTTCACACTGACGACGATGCTGTCGACGGACGAGAGTTATGCGAACGGCTTTTTTCCGATGTGATTAATTTTTTTGTTTAGTGCAATTTCACGTGCGAGCGCGATTCTATTAAATCATTATTTGTACCTTTTTACTTATAAAAGTACAATTTTGCACGGTCATACGTCGTCCGTACTCCACACTATTTAAAAACAACCTATACTGTACTTTTTTACGCTAATTAAACCTCACCTAAATTATAATAATGAAAAAAATATAATCAATTACTCTATTTGATGTGATAGAGTCGAAATTTCGAGCGACCGAATTAGAGTAATTTACTCAAATTACGATTGGCGGTGTAATTTACTTTTTATCGTCACATATTATTCCGATTTTCAATTGTGACATCCTATCGAAGGGTATGACCCTTGTCTTTCTATTGGTTGCCTCGTAAAAAGAATCGAACGGTCCATCACGGAGCTAAACGCTTTTAAATGCCCGGAAAATGTTTAACTCCGATAATGATGGGGCGGTGTAGTGTTCAAACCCCACATAATATAAGTAATACGGTAGGTCACCCTATTTGGTCACATCTGTTGATGATCTTTTTATGTGTCTGTCCGATTGATAGCGTATTCCCACCGGAGAATTTCCCATTCCGATGATTTTCCGAATTATGATATATATATTAAACTTTTAAAATCCTTTGTACGTGCGAAACTTTTTTCTATTTGTCGAACGACGATCCTTTCATTACTAGCCTAAAAAATCCACTTCCGCAACAGACGAACGTTGTAATAATGTACGGCTTTCTATGAAAACCGTACAAACGAGGTTCCTCAAAATATTGTCGGATATAGAAGTCGGGTTAAAGTAGCGTATTTTGCCGAAAAGCTGTCGTAGCCAAATCAATATCCAAACGGCTATTTCATCAATTCATTGTACTCGCGCGAAACAACTGCAGGACTTTTAACCATTGTCGTCGCCCTTCAAACATTCAATACTGCAGGTTTGTTTTCACGCCCATGTTTGATGACGTCATACGTGTACGTTTTCCGATCAGTTTCGGAAAATCAAATGCTCCGGTGGGTATAGGCTATGAGATAAACCCAAGCTCAGGTCTACTTTTTTGTTCTGCCAACTTTTACACTGAAAATAAAAGTTACCATCCCTAGTAAACCAGCCAGAAAAAAAAAAAAAACAATTATGAATCTATTGATGTGCCTTTGAGGCCAATGTTTTTACTTTTACAATTTTAAAATGGGAAGTTATATGGGTTATTTTAGCAATTAATATATTTTACTATTTCGATACATGTGTGAATGAAGCACTAAAACTCTACTTTCGATCCACGCTTTATCGGCGAACTTCATGACAGTAAGTGGTCAAGGTGTCAGCATATGGGAAACTTCTCGCTTGACGATATAACTTGTTCGGTGCCAACAATCACACTTACATTTCGCACCAAATCATGTGTAATTGCCATAATGTTTGTAGGGGGTGTTAGCAAAATACCTACATGGACACACATATTTACATTTGCATTTGCTATAATATCTTTCCATAAAATTTTACTTAGGTTTATGTTTTTTACCGTAGTTATGTATATGTGCACTCGCAAGATTAATGGGTTACCACTTCGAATAAAATGCACTTCAGGAATAGGTATAGTATAGGATATGTGTAACGGAGGGACAATGGCTTTTTTTGGTGATTGAAAAAACATGGTGATGGGGAGCGTGACACTTGTTGTACTCTCGGGGGGTCATAAATTGTTTTGTCTGTAGTGTGATCAATTCACGGGGGGCATAACTCCCTCTTTTGGGAGTTGAAATGGTGTTGGTTAACAAACCCTTGTCATCATTGACTATACAAATCAATCATCCGCAAGTACTCTTCCACCACTTAATATTTCTCAAAAACGTTCCTCACTCGCGATTTTTAACATAAAAAGGTAAATTACAAACTCCCCCAATGCTTTAGCATGAAACCTTTATCAATATCGGATTTAATTTCTTACAAGTTTTAAGCTTGTGAAAGGGGGTTTTCGAGACAACAATTGTTTTCGCTCCCAAAAAATTATCGAACACACATATTTTTACCTTACGTTTTAAAAAAAGTAAAAATGTTGGAACTATGTAACCTCCCTCCCTTCGGTTGCCTTGGGGTGCTTTAGTATACATTGTCGTGAGTCAACCTAACTACCAAATAAATCTTATTAGTCGTACTGGAAGAATGCATAAGTGGAGAAGTATTGTTGACACCACACAAACCACTAGCAATAGATTACGACGCATGTAACTACATATATAAGACAAGTAGAAACGTGAAACGACTTTAGTCACACATGACAACAGTTTCTCAAGTAAATACGATGTCATTGGAAATATGAGCAAAAGCAAGTCGTCAATTTCATGACTTGCGAGAGAAGCTAAACGAATGTGTGCTTTAACTGGATCTAAGAAATACAGGTTTTTATTAATTGTTATTATCCAGTTTGGCCAGTTTTTTATCGGAAATGGCAAAAGCAATGGAAAGTCCTTTTACCTGCCGAAAACGAGTTTTTGAGTCAGGTGTGGTCTCACGTTTGAAGGGCTCGCACGCGGAAATACTATGGAGTTTCGACAAGTGCGACCAGACTTATTCCGACACTTTGGGAGATAATGGAGGCAGCAAACTATAGAACGAAGTTTGAACGAACTTAATCGTTTAGTTCGAGATTAAAGCTTGTACGAATTCATTTTTAAAGCTCGACCTCAAATTAACAAAAACTCACCGTACTTAGCAACAGGACGAAACGCTGATGCGTACCGTACGTAGTATTCGTCAGTTAATACCGTGCGTAACATGCGCACGGGACATCCATGGGACGAAACCATACAATTGCGGGAAATTTTGTCGAATGAGCAAGCTCGGCCAAAACTGCGCCTCACTTTACGAAACATTTCGGTTTCCCGTCACTATGTTTTAAACTACCAGTTTAAATCGTAAATTGTTGGCCGTAACATGAAACCGCCAAAATTTCCACAAGTGTAACCTTCTAATACGGAAGATTTGCCTAAAAAACTTGACGTTTGTCCAATGTCCTGTTGGTTTGTACATTTTTTTGTAATTTGTAATTTTGTATCCTTGGAGGAATCATGGATTAACGGATACAGTACAGTAGTTCGTTGGCTGTAATCGCCAGTTGCGACCGCCGGTTTGAATAAAACCTTCCGTACTATTTGTTTTCGGTACTGTAAAGATACCTTAGACTGCAGCAAATTTCCAGTGTTGGCAGTTAGTTTCTTAGGTGAGTTTCGGATCCGATGGTTTCATTTGTAATTTTGTACCGAACGATTTGCCGTACTAATGTACTATACTACTATTGCTACGGTTCATTTAGTTCGATTTTGGTGTACCGGAATTCCCGGGTACTGCTCTCGGCGGGAATTGATTGGATACCACGCCCCGTTTGGTAACTACGAATGAAGACAATTCACGAACCGAGATATGATTGGCTAATACCCGAGGGCAAATCTGAAATTAGCGTAATCAGTGGCTGACATCTTATGTAAATTGAGATGCTATTCAATCCTGTGCGTGAGGACCGTACAAGTTCTGTAGCCTCTTTTGTACATTTTGACTTTACTAGTAAATCACGCCCGTTACACGGGTATGGACTGTGTCCTACTTTTCATGCCCGTTACACGAACTTGGACAGTGTTCTGTTTATCATGCCCGATTTTCGTGCCTGTAACACTTGGGACCGTGTCCTGTTTATCAAAACGTCAAAGTACTATTGTACTTTTTTAAACTTCCGTACGGACTTTTGTAGACGCGACCCAAAACAAAACGATTGACGCAAACCGGTTGACGGGATCGAGCAACCAAGATCGAACGGGGAAAGTGTCCCGTTTATCATGCCGCATGGACGGCGTCCTGTTTATCAAAACGTCCAAGTACTTTTTGTACTATTAAAGGCGTCCGTACGTACCTTTGTAGACGCGACCCAGAATTACACAACGATTGACGGAAATTTGCGATTTGCGGGACAGAGTCACCCGTTTGCTGACGTCGGCCGAGGGACACACCGTTTAGGGGTGCAGACGAACAGAAAGTGGGCCTATTTAAAGGTTTCCAAAGCGACGACCAACGGTCTATAAATTTTATGTAGATAAAGGGAGATGAGCCGAGCCGAGACTAACCGGGCCAAGTACTACACCGCGAATCGTTATTAGCGTTGAGAAATTATTAGTGTAAAGAAAAAATTAGCGTCATTCATTCTAATTTAGGGCCAAGAGACGTGGCAGAATTTGGTCCACATCCTTAAATATCGTAGTTTATTCTATTTAAGGTATTAATGTCAAAATTTTGGGGCGCCGATATAGAGTTCATAACGCTAATAACGATTCGCGGTGTACAGTACACCGCGAATCGTAATTAGAGTAATGAAAAAATTAGAGTACAAAAACTAAATTAAAAAATAGAGTAATGAACTCTAATTTATGTGATAGAACTGTTTCAACTATGAAGTTTACAATAATATATTTAAGTACTCTAAGTTGGCACGCTAATATCCTCTATTGTAAACAAGGTATTCGTACAGCATTTGGCAAAACGTACAGTTTATAGTCACTATGACGTTTGCACAAAGCGGTTTGTTAAAACGCAGTTACATGATAACGACATGTATTAAATCATTATTTGTGTTGTTTTACTTAATAAAGTACAATTTTGCACGGTCAGACGTCGTCCGTACTCCACACTATTTAAAAATAACCTATATTAGAATTTTTTACGCTAATTAAACCTCACCTAAATTAGAATAATGAAAAAATTAGAATCGATTACTCTATTTGATGTGATAGAGTCGAAATTTCGAGCGACCGAATTAGAGTAATTTACTCGTATTACGATTCGCGGTGTAGCATGACTTCGCTATGTCACAAAACCCTAAACCTCTACAATGTCACAAAAACCTCAACGTCTACAACCGGCGCCGTTTTTGGAGACGTCACCAATTTTAGGAAGTGTCGTAGTCGTCCACATTTCGTTTCGTACTCTATCGCACATTTGTCTGTCACATATTTGAAGTATTGAAGGCGCATATTTGAAGTAACTAGTAAATCACGCCCGTTACACGGGCATGGACTGTGTCCTATTTTTCATGCCCGTTACACGAACTTGGACAGTGTACCGTTTATCATGCCCGTTTTTCATGCCTGTTACACTTGGGACCGTGTCCTGTTTATCAAAACGTCAAAGTACTATTGTACTGTTATAAACTTTCGTACGGACTTTTGTAGACGCGACCCAAAACAAAACGATTGACGCAAACCGGTTGACAGGATCGAGCAACCAAGATCGAACGGGGAAAGTGTCCCGTTTATCATGCCGCATGGACGGCGTCCTGTTTATCAAAACGTCCAAGTACTTTTTGTACTATTAAAGGCGTCCGTACGTACCTTTGTAGACGCGACCCAGAATTACACAACGATTGACGGAAATTTGCGATTTGCGGGACAGAGTCACCCGTTTGCTGACGTCGGCCGAGGGACACACCGTTTAGGGGTGCAGACGAACAGAAAGTGGGCCTATTTAAAGGTTTCCAAAGCGACGACCAACGGTCTATAAATTTTATGTAGATAAAGGGAGATGAGCCGAGCCGAGACTAACCGGGCCAAGTACTACACCGCGAATCGTTATTAGCGTTGAGAAATTATTAGTGTAAAGAAAAAATTAGCGTCATTCATTCTAATTTAGGGCCAAGAGACGTGGCAGAATTTGGTCCACATCCTTAAATATCGTAGTTTATTCTATTTAAGGTATTAATGTCAAAATTTTGGGGCGCCGATATAGAGTTCATAACGCTAATAACGATTCGCGGTGTACAGTACACCGCGAATCGTAATTAGAGTAATGAAAAAATTAGAGTACAAAAACTAAATTAAAAAATAGAGTAATGAACTCTAATTTATGTGATAGAACTGTTTCAACTATGAAGTTTACAATAATATATTTAAGTACTCTAAGTTGGCACGCTAATATCCTCTATTGTAAACAAGGTATTCGTACAGCATTTGGCAAAACGTACAGTTTATAGTCACTATGACGTTTGCACAAAGCGGTTTGTTAAAACGCAGTTACATGATAACGACATGTATTAAATCATTATTTGTGTTGTTTTACTTAATAAAGTACAATTTTGCACAGTCGGAGGTCGTCCGTACTCCACACTATTTAAAACGAACCTATATTAAAATTAGAAACGCTAATTAAACTTTACCTTAAATAGAATAATGAAAAAATTATGATCATTTACTTTACTTCATGTGATAGAGTCGGAATTTCGAGCGACCGAATTATGGTAATTTACTCTAATTACGATTCGCGGTGTACAGTACACCGCCAATCGCTATTAGAGTAAATAACGCTAATTCGGTGCCCTTCAAAAAAAAAAAAACTTGAAATACAATCCATAATTATATTTTTTCCATTATTATAATCAGGGTTTTTTTTTTAATTAACGTTAATAATGGAAATACACTGCGATGGAAATAGTGTGGCGTACGGACAGGGTATCTCTGTATGAAATGGTACTTTTTAAATTACAAAGGCATAAAAAGACACTTAACATTATTGCGCACACATGTGAATGTGCACTGAAAGAAAGAGACACAAACTCATCGACAAAAATCACGTTCTCATATGTTCGTCCGTCGACCGTGTGAACAGCGCAACGGCGTACGAATTGTCAAATTTTGTACGGGGACACATATTACGGTAGACATCCAAAGGGCGGGTATTTATTATTCACGACAACCCAAATTACAGTTTATGTATTTAAAAAAAAAAAAAAAAAATCCCGATTAGTGTTAATAACACTACTTTTTTTTTTACGCTATTTATTCATTTACTTTAATAACGATTGACGGTGTAATGTACTGTACCATTACACCTTGTATCGCTATTAGTGTTAACAAACCCTAAAATATGGTTTACGCCACTTAAAATATCTCTTCTCCCTGTTGACTTGTTTAATTCTCAATTCGAGACCGCCAATCGGAAGCTAAGAATCTCACCTTTCAATCGCGACCGTCGGATCCAAATTTCGACAAGTGTGCACGGATAACAAATGTTTTAAGTTGCAAAAATAACATTAACACTAGTAGCGATACACGGTGTACCTTTTACCCTTTTAGCCATCGAATGAAAGGTAAGAACGCTACACTGAAGTACGACTACGGCGTTCGGAAAACAATTTTTTTAATTCATACTTCTACAAAGAATGAGGTTTCCTATTCTCACGCATACTTGATAAAGTTTACCGCAATGTAAACAAATTATTTAAAATGTATTCGTGCAGGTTTAACAGTCCACCGTACCGGCCGTACGACCTATGGGAATCGTGCATGAGAATTACGACCGTACAACACTCGTTTGGATATGTACCAATAATAAGAAGAGGGTTCTGGTAAACGCACACTTTTCATTTTTCGCAGTTCGATATAGTGCGGAAAAATACGAGCGTAAGATATAACACGTGCGCAATTTGGCACCTCTTTTGCTGATGATATGCCGCATGGATGGCATTGACTTGAGGAATCAATCGTAGCCACCCACTGTAGGCATTTTTAGGATTAAGGGTACGTCCCCATGTATTAAAGTGTTTACTTTTCTCTGTCTTTTGCCCTAAAATTAAAGGAAATCTGACGAAAACTTTAGCCGTACGAAAAAATATTTGTTACCAAAGTAGAGTGAACGTCAATTCATAATTTGAATGTACAACGTGTTTGTCGTCATTTGAACTCATTTTGGCGTTTTCCCCTTTTCGACCCCCGGGCAAAAGAATCAAGCCCATAAAAAATTTTCATCCAAAATCACCTCGAGGGGGTGACTTTAGTTCAAGTACCGCCCAAACAGCGAATGAAAAACGAACCACGCACGCGCCACAAGCGTTGGAAAATTTTAGGACGAGGGAGAGTCCTCGCTATTTTTATCCGTGCCCGTCACGCAGATGTACGAAAAAAGTTTGTAGGGGTCTCGGACCTCCACTTTCATTCATGGGGTCCTTTGAAAAAATTTGCGCCGTCGTCGCCTCTCCCCTCTCCCTTTCACACTATCGCTTTTATCTCACACTTTCTAGAATGAGACACAACAACAGTGGTATATAATGAAATATATTTTAAAATTGTTATTTTTGTTTTTTTTTAGGTTTTTTTTAATGGCAATTCGAATGAGAAAAGTAGAAAAAATAAATCGGGAAACCATGGCGGAAAGTTATT
The DNA here is from genome assembly GCA_037447655.1 of Zygnema cylindricum. Taxonomy (NCBI): domain Eukaryota; kingdom Viridiplantae; phylum Streptophyta; class Zygnematophyceae; order Zygnematales; family Zygnemataceae; genus Zygnema; species Zygnema cylindricum. The sequence goes on along the minus strand of JBBHKE010001049.1, from coordinate 133,874 downwards.
GAATTAGTGACGTCGACGTTGTCACAAGTGAGCATGACTTCACCATGTCACCAAACCCTAAACATCTACAATTTCACAAAAATCTAGACGCCTACCACCGTCGCTGTTTTTGTTGGCGTCACTAATCGTCGTAAGTTTCGTAGTCGGCTTCAATCGTCACAGGTTGTACCTACGTCTACAGCCGTCACATTTAAAAGTTCCCGATTTCATTTTCGCACATAGGGACGCACTTCAAAGTAGTACGGAGAATCTTTACTACAGTCCAAAATACTTTATCAAAGTACCGATTACATGGGGACGTACCCTAATTCAAGCCGATTTCGTACGCAAAGTTAGCGGTCAATGTACTTTTTACAGTACGGGCTTTAATAAACCCTGCGTGTGATAGTGCTTTTCTTCGCCGATTCCAACGGAGAGCCCTGCGTTTCCGTTAAAAGGTACAGTAATGGAAGCGAGCACGTCAGACAAAATATTTGACCTCACCTCTTCGTTCCGGAGGCTATAAACGACAAAATAGATTCGCTAACAAAGCTGACCAAGTACAGTAGAGACCTAAAAAAAATATGTCATTGGTGGTGCCAATATATTTGACGCAGTCACATGGAAAGAAATAGAAAACCGACAAAAATAAAGGACTGGAAAAAAAGGAAATCAATAAAACAAAACGAAAAAAAAAAACCGCCTCGCATCCTTCTCGCCACCTAATAAAAAACATTTTTTAATTTTTAGGTTTGAATGTTTGAAAAATTTCCGCGGTAAGCTTTTCGTGGTGTACACGTTTCTAGAGCTTTTGAGGTTTGAACCTTGATGTACGGACACAAAAATGTATGGACGTGGCTGTCTCTAATTTGTTAAAAAGTCCTTTACCTCTGTCCTATACGACAAATGAAACGTAGGGCTCTCCTAAAATATTTAAGATACTCTGGTCTGTGCCTATGCGATGAAGTAAGGAATATTTTTTGTCGTTTTGGTCAGCAATTGATCCCTGCACCGAGAAAATCTTTGCCGTACGATGAAAGTTGAGTATCCAAGTACAATTTGCGTTGTCATGCAGCATGTACTTCCGTTTGTCGTCTTTCCTTTTTCAACCCCATTGCCACGTCATGCCAGCTCATCTTCATACTTAACTGTCAACAACCTGGAGCGACGATTTTTTTTTTTTTTTCGCAAGTTTCGCATGATTTCAACATTTTTATTTTGTTTCACAAGTGCGAGATATGCGCTAGATCTTTTTTTACTGCCCGTGGAGGGCATGTACGGAAAAGTTAGGGTTTTTCGGACCACTACACCGTACTGTACTGTACTTTCATTCTTGGGACTTTGCAAAAGCCCACGCCGCCATCGCCTCTACCCTTCCCTCCTCTTCCCCACTCCCCTCTTCCTGACAAGCAACACTAATTTCATTATCAAATGAAAAACTTGCTGAAAAAGTGAAAAAAAAGATTTTTTCTGACTTTCAGTGCGCCTAACTTGGTGACAGGTGGAGACAAAAATGACAAAGATAAAACGGGGAAGCCAATAGCGGAAAGTTTCAGGATTGGTGACGTCGACAGCGTCACAATCAGCATGATGATATCGACAAATGTCACAGAAAACATGACGTCTACCATGTCAGAAAATTACGTAGCGTCTAAAAATTAAAGTGCGCACTTAATATTTTCACTTTTCAGCCATAGAAACACCGGGGAAAAAGTACGAAAAAGTACGGAATAATCTTTATTATGAAACAAAGTTTGTTCGCTAATTTAGTAATTTACTGTTACACGGGCACGAATCTAGTTATTTGTCTTTTAAATTTTTGTAGTTTTAAGCTGTCTCTCGTACGGAGACTTAAAAACACATAAAAGTTTAAACTCTGTCCGGTTTTCGCTCTATGGACGATCGGAAACTTTCCCCTTCCGTCATTGCCCAATCTACGGCCGTAAGATGTAAAAAATGTACGGCCGAAGATCACACAATCATTGGATGAAATTTAAAATTTAATATTTAAATCAAACGACCTAAAAATATGGCGCGTCGTTCGTTTTTAAATTTGCTCTCTCCGTTCGACCGTACTCCCCCGCTGGCCAATCAAATCCCGAAGCTCCATACCGCACGTGAAAATAGCAATCGCTCGAGTGCAGCTGGCAAGCTCCATTAATCCGCCAATCACAGAGCGCCATTCGCTAAAAGGGCGCACCCTATGGAAAGGCCAGTCGGGCAACCGACACGTTCCTTCTCGAGCCACCGACATTTTTTAATTTTCCACCGACATTGTCGAAATCCCGAATCTCCTGCATCCAAAAAAAGAACGCCATTCCTCCGTACTATATGTACGAAAAATTTCCCAGCCCAACCGCACTATTTTCGGAAGATCCAAAAGTCTTCAAACGGCTTCCCGCCAAAACTTTCCACTCACCGATCTGGTAGATTTCGTACGATTCGTACCACACGTGCGGGAAATCGTATCCCAAAAGATATCCGTACTTCCCCGACGTCCTTCCAAAAGCTAACCTGTCATTCTCCAATCATATTGCCTCCGTACAATTCCCCCCAGTCTTCACCTCCCCTATATATCCCCAATCCCGATCCATCTTCAAACACATTCCCCTGACACTCTCATTCCTCTCTCCCTCTCTCTCCCTCTCTCTCTCTCTCCCCCACTCTCTCTCTCTCCCTCGTTCTCCCTCGTTTCTCCACCAAAGTCCCCGCAAAATGGCTCATTCGCTCCCTCTCCTCCCCCTCCTCTCCCTTTCCTCCCTCCTCTCCCTCCTCTCCCTCCTCTCCCTCTCCTCTCTCCCTCCAACCCTCGCCGGCTACTACAAAGTCGACATTCCCAACCAAAACTGGGACACCAAAGAGCCGTACCGCGCCGCAAAACTCGGAAACTCCAAATGGTTCTACGGAAGCGCCACGTATTACGATTTTTCCGGCGGATCTTCCGGAGCTTGCGGGTACCCTTGGTCGGTGGTCAACCGCGTTGACTTTGCCGCCGTACCGGATCCTCGCTGGACCAATCCCCTCTCCGGAGGAGTCAAACCGTACGGAGGAGCTTCCTGCGGTCAATGCTACGAAGTCAAATGCATTAATGTCCCCAGATGGGGACAAAGAGTGTACTGTAACCCGGGAAATCCGTCCGTACAAGTCATCATTACGGATTATGATACGCCCGGATCTCGACCCGGCGGTCTCCCTTGGCCCAATAATCATTTCGATTTAAAACCGTCGGCTTTTGCGAAAATCGCCGATAAATCGGCCGGGGAAGTGAACCTGAAATGGCGGCGGGTTTCATGCGCTAAACGACAAAAGTGTAAGTGGACGCTTTGGTCGGATTCGAACCCGTTTTGGCACAACATGGTGGTGTACGACGTGCCGGGGGTGGGGGCGTTCACTCAGGTGTACGTCCGTACACAAGGGAGGAAGAAGTTCTCGGAAGCTTCTCACACGTGGGGAGCTCATTATCAGTATTTGGGGAAGGTACGGATGGACGGTACGGCGGAGGTGTGGATCAAGTTGGCGGAGGGGAAGGGGAGGATAAAGTGCGATTACGCGCCGACGTCTTGAGTTTTTAATACTTTTTTTTTATTTTTGTGTTTTGGTGTTTTGGTGTTTTGTTGTTTTGTTGTTGTAGTGTTTTATTATCGTAGTGTTTTGTTATTATCGTAGTGTCTTAATTTTTTTTGTAGTGTTTTAGTATTGGTTTTTGGGTTTTTGGATTTTTGAGATTTTGGGATTTTGGGATTGTTTTGGGATTTTTTTTTTTTTTGGAGGGGATTTTTTTTGTGTTTTCGGAAGGGGGTTTGATCCTTTTTAGTTTTTAGTTTTTAATTATTTTTGGGGGTTAAGAGTTGGATGGGTTTAACAAGGGTACTATATTTTTTATTTTGATTTTGATTTTTTTTCGTAATAATTTTTAGGGTACAATCGGATACGAAATTAATTAAGATAGGGAGTGGATAAAAAAAAACGAAATCCACTTTTTTGAGTTTTTTATTTTTCGTATTTTTTTGGATAGCCGAAAAAATCCAATTTCAATTAATTGAAATAGTGGCAAAAATAGTGTCTATAGGGGATAAAAGCCCCTTTTTTTTATATATAGCTATTTTAGAAAGTTAAATTAAAGTAGTTTGGTGTAATTTTAGTTTTAGACACAATTTTGAGATAATAAAATTGGGTATTTTAGGATGTTTTAAAAAGGGGTAGAGGGAGAGTGAGGGAGGGAAAGGGATAGAAAGACGGAGAGAACTCAGATTTAATTTAGTCACACCCCTTTAGAAGTATAAAAGGGGTTAGGGGAAAATGCCAAAATTTAGTGTTGTTTTTCTTGGAAAAATATACATATTTAATCATTATACATTTATTTGCTCCCCCTTTTTTCTTATTGTTTTTTTTTTTGTCGTTTTTGTAGTTGGTTTTTTTTTTGTTTTTTTTTAGCCTTGTACAATAACATGTGAATTTGCTTCCCCTTTTCTTCGGTTTGTGTGATTTTTTATTGTTTTTATTTTTTTTCACTAATTTTGAGGCATACATTTTGAAATTTAATATGCAGAAAAACTACAATTTTCCATTTTTTTGTTTTTTTGTTTTTCTTCATTTATTTCTATTTTTTCATAACGAATTTAAGTTTTTTATAAATTTAATTCTTCAAAAAGAAAAATTCCCAACATTTACGATAGAAAAACTGAATTAAGTGAACAAAGAAGGATTTAAAATTATAAAAGATAACAGAAAGGATTAATTGTTTTTTTTTTTTTTTGGTAAAATCCAGAATATTAGTTTTTTAACAAAGGACAAAGAATGTGAAAGAAGGAACAGGGAGAGAGGAAAGGAGGGGGGGGAGAGAGGGGAGAGATAATGAAAATTTAACAAATCACTTCAAATTATAATATTTCAAATTTCATTTTTTGTTCTCTTTTTTTTTAAATTTTGTCAAATTTTTCTAAATCTGGAATTCTTTTTGACCATCAAATTTAAGTTTTGTAACTTGATACAAAAAATTTCAAAAAAATCTAAAATGTTTACTGTTTATTTTTATTATGTGTTTTTTTATTTTTATTGATAAGGAGTTTGAATTCTACTTTAATATTTTTTTGAATTTTATGATTTTAAAATTGTAACTTATAATTTATATATAAATATTTTCAGTTTTATTTATTTCTTTTTAGATTTTACATTATCAATTTGTTACAATATTCAATCATTAACTTCTTTTTTTTGTAAGTACTTTGTTTTATTGATTTTAACATCAGTTATTAGTGCGAGTAGTAATAATTAACATTAATTAATATTGATATTTATTTTACAACAATTGTTTTTTTGGTTTCGAAAGGAAAAATTTGATTTTATTCCATTTTTCTATGATTTGAATAATTTGTTTATCAGTTTTTTCTTTTTGTTTTTTTTTTCAGGATTGTATATTACTAGTTTTTTTCCTTCTAATACTACATTTTTAGTTTTTTCATCCACTAATAATGGTTTGGGTTTCACATTTATAATTTCTTTTGGATTACAAATTTACATTCTTTTTTTTGTTCGATTCTTTTCGTTTATTTGGATTTTTATACTTTCATTAATTTGCATAAGATTTTTTTTCAAAAACTTTTATATTATTAATAATTCGTTCAGATTTCACATTTATGATTTGTTTGCATCTTACATCGAAAATTGTCCCATTTCGAAATTAATAATTTTGTTTAATTAATCGAAGAGAATAGACGACAAACTTCATAAATTGTAAGATACCAATTCTTGACCATCAATATAGGGAAAAAAAAAAAAAACGAGCTTGGAAAACGAGCAAACACCTTTTAGCTCCCAAACACCTTCTTTCGAAACTTTATTACAAATACTTTTTATTTTCTATTATCTTTTTGGTTTTTAAAAGATTTATTTAAAGTAAATACTAAATACGGTGACATAACGGCAGACTGGGGAGAATAAAGTGGACCGGAAAACGTAACGTGACCCTAATTCGGCCATTTTGAGCCAATCAGGAACCTTCTCGAAGCCACGTCGTCCAACAAAAAGAACAGATTTTAGAAAAGCGGCTTCGTCACCTATAGTCAAAAAAATAGATAATCAAATTTAGAGAGGATACGAGAAATTACATATTGTTTTCTGCGATTCCCGGCGATATTATTTTCGGTTCGGCGATACCTTCGTTTCGGCGGTACCATGAAGCAGAGGTCGCAAAAGTCAAAAAAAATCATACCCGAAACCGACCGTTTTTTTTTTTTCAAAATCTGAGTAACCGACGCCCGACCGAGTTTTGTCACGCTCCAAAATTGTTAACCGTTAACCGACCGTCGTTTACGAAAAAAAAAATCAACCGACCGTGCCCGCCCGTAACCTGAAAAGTACAAAATTAATCAATGTACGACGGAAAAAGCCAATAATTACGATTTGTCGCGTTCCCTAAGATGTACGAAATGAATAGTGTTACTACCGTGTCAGATTTGTGACGCTTTGTCACGTTCCCTAAGATTTGCGAAATGAATAGTGTACTACTGTGTCAGATTTGCGACGCTTTGTCGCGTTGCCTAAGATTTGCGAAATGAATATTGTACGACCGTGTCAGATTTGAGACGTTTTGTCGCGTTCTCTAAGATTTTCGAAATAAATAGCTTACTACAGTACCTTGTCAGATTTGCGACGCTAATCATGATGCCACGTACTTCCACGATACCAAAAGTACAAAGAACAATAATGTTGGAAAAAAAAAGTACAAAATTTTCATTTTTTTGGTTTTTTGTTTGACCGACCGTAACTAACCGTTTTTTTTTTCCTGGTGAGTCAACCGACCGTAACCGCCCGACCCCCAAAATTTGGCAACCGAATCCGTTCCGGATCCGGCGCGGGCGGTCGGTTAACGGTAGGTCACGGTTTCGGTTGACCGTTTGCGACCTCTGCCATGAAGTGAATCAAACTGTACGGTATTGTCCACGATTTCCGGGGAGCCTTAGAATTCGTTAGGCGTTAAGAACTACCGTAGTAGTGTAGTGGTGCTCCACATTTGACACATTTCTTTTTGCTGTGGAGATAGGACACGTGGCACATTATTGTTAAAACGCCAACTACACCGTGAATCCCTATTAGCGTTCATAACGCTATTTCGGCGCCCCCAAATTTTTACAAAGTAGTTTACAAATTAGAGTACATGATAAATTAGTAGCATGGTGTACCCGAAAAAACACAATTTACCGTAAAGTACGCTAATTGTTTCATTACGCTATATTTTTTATTACGCTAATAGCGATTCACGGTGTACTGTAGTGGTGCTCCACATTTGACACATTTTTTGGGCGGTGGAGATAGGTCACGTGGCACATTATTATTAGAACGCCAACTAGTGTGTGCTTTTGCTTTGAGTACAAATAATGTTGGCATAAGACAAATAGATTATTATTCACAAGAGTTCTTTGAGCCTAGGGACAAGATCAAAGATGAAATTTATTCTAAGGGAAAAACTGTCCAGATTTACATATATACTCTCTTCCTTTTTATAACAGAATCTACAGCTGATTCGCAATCTGCCTAAGTCTACTTTCTGTTGAGTGTAATTTACCCTACCTACCTCATGTACTCAGCGCGATGGTAAACGATCTTTCTTTATGGTCTTGTTTTTTTTTTTTTGTTTAAAGAATTAGCGTTGAAGAAATTAGTAATATTGTTATTGATGCTTTTGCAGGTTCGAATGGTAAAATTTAAGGGCACTGATATAGTGTGATTGACAACAATGACAATACAGTGTCGTTATTTTCCAACTGACATTATTTCCAACATTTTGTGGGCTTTAGAACTATATTACAAAGCTCATTTTTCGACTTTAGTAACTTTAACACAGAAAATCTTAACGTCTACCAAACTTTTTGTATAATTTTCTTTATTGTCTTGTTGTCTGTTATTGGAAGTACCTTTGAACAAAAGGCAGAAGAGGTGAAGTAAAAGGTTTTTTGATAAATATTCACACATTAAAGTCAACTTTTTGGTTTGTTACATGTTCAAAAAAACAAATGCTACTTTTTAACTGAGCTTTCTTTCCAAACCGCAAAAAAAATTACAGTGAAAAAGAAAAAACAAGAGAAAAGAAAAAAATAAAAAAAAGGGAACATTTGCTCGTCTTCTATAAGAAAACACAGCCCAAAGAAAAATGAAAAATAAACCGACAAATAACCAGCAAATAACTACTCCCTTGCAAGGAATCAGTAATAATCACCATATGTCATTTTTTTCACAAACTCAAACTCAAATAATATAGTTTTTTCTCCATAACTATATGTTTAAAACAACAAATACACGAAAAAAAAGGGGCAAAAAAAACAAAAAAGGCAAATGCAAACAAAAAAACAGAAAAAGGCAATAACACAGAAAAAAAACAATAGTTTAAATAATAACTGGCGCCCTCACATAGAAACAAAAAATAGTACTTCATCAACACGTGTGAAACATCAAAATATCTGAAGTCAATATATCAAAATATTTGAAACCAACATCTCAACACATCAAAGTCAAAATATCATAATATCCGAGCCTCACATTTTGGATTAACGTCACTAAAATAAAAAACTCAACCTTTAGGGCTTTCAGAAAGACATAAGTTTCACAAAAAACCTAGTTTTGTTCATCTAAACCCCAGGCCAACCAAAATTTGCCAGTTGGTTTTTAAATTTGTCAAGTGATAAAAATCAGTACCAAATTAGGCTCCAAAATATTTTCTGACAACTATATTGTCAATTTAATCACAGCCTAGCATACATTTTATACACTAAAAAAGCCTAATGAAGAATCGATACATCTTGTCGCTTTTTGGACGTTAAAAGCCTAACAAAAAGTAATAATACATATCAAAATCTTTTCTCTTTTGGACGGCTCAAAAGCCTATAAAAGAACCGATACATATCAAAACATTGCCAGCATTGACTAACAAAGAACCAATACACATCAAGATCTTTTGGCTTTTACGAACTTTTGGCTTTTCCGATAGCTCAACTACACCATCATGAAAAAGTCCTTACAATACTTCACGAATTCTTTTCTAAATCTTCTTTAAGAATAAGTAGTACATAACGGCAATTCCGTTAGTAATTAGCGCAGTCCAATTCGATACTGCCCCGAAAAAAACTGCAAAATTTTTATTTACACAAAAACCGATTTAAAATATTTTTGCCAGTTTGACGAGTACAACGAGGACAATCGCAATCCCTATGATAAGCAACATAATGTAAATCATGTTGCAAGTTTTGTTCGCTCGTTTTGAAACCGCGACCAATTTTTTTTGAGCATTCTGCAATTTTTCCACAACCATAAAAACAACCATTAATGCTAGCGTGTCATACTTTTGACATAAAGCCCACACAAGGCATATTCTCGCTTACATATTTTTGGTCATCTTTTGGTCTTGGTTTGGTCATGGTTTGGTCATCTGGTCATGGTTGACCTCTTCTTTTGGTCATGTTTTGGTCATCTTTTTGGCATCTTTTTGTCATGGTTTGGTCATCTTTTGGCCATGTTTCGGTCATCTTTTGGTCAGGTGGTAATGTGACCAAAAGAAGACCATAACGTGACCAAAAAATGACCAGAAGATGCCATTGACCATACGCCTATTGAAGATGATAGTGAAATTTGCAAGCACATTCAAATAATTAGTCAACTCTCAGATTGTATGGCTTTCGCAAAATATCCCTGATTCCAATAACGAAGCATTTATACATATTCACTCAGAAGCAAAAGATGGAGGGCGGGAGGGGAGAGAGAGAGGTGGGGGAGGGGGGAAGTGAAGAGCAAGGAGGGGGGAAAGGTGGAGAGAGGGAGGGAAGGAGGGGGCCCTCAGAGAGAGGGAGTGAGAGTGTGGAGCGATTTGCAGGAAAATGTGGCCACAGTATACTCCTTATCTTACATTGTATTCACATTGAGCGATTGTCATACCACATTTTACTCGTAAAAATCAAATACTTTCACAAGTGCTCAAACAGCTTTTGATATGCTCCCATTTCCGAAACAAAATTTCAGCGCTCTTTCTCTCTCTCTTGCGCGCTCTCCCTCTTCCCTCTCCCTCTCTCCCTCTATCTCTCCGTTTTTTTTTCCACCAACAAAAGCGAGGTTGACAACTCACCTTCAATCTTGAACTTGTAGACTCGACGTCACCATCCAATTGATCCTGCTCATTACAAATGACAAAACCCAACCAGAACATAAACACTCATCATCACAAAAGACAAAACCCAGTCAAATACTTACAATGCCTCGAAAAAATGGCCGTGTCAACAAATTTGTCTGTTGAGCACTTCCCAAAAGGAGAAAACTGACATGTAAACTGACGATAATTTATATCCCATATTCAAACTACAGCATGGATTGGTATTACCGTTAATGGTCCGGATTGTTTTGCCCTCTGAACATAAAAAAATATTTTTTTCTTCACGCGTGGTTCACAATCATTCACAACATTCGCACCGGAAATAACGCTAATAGCGAATTGAGGTATATTTTGCAGAATAATTATCACAGCCACATAACAGATCATAAGAAAAATAGTAATCCAGAGACAATTTCTCCTCCATTCCATTTGTGCCCAATAAAGAACGTTTTAGTTTGCTATTTAATATAAAATCAAACACTTGTTATTTGTGTTTTAGTTGATCATAATTTTAAACTTCAATTTTTCGGTTCACTTTCTCCAGTTCTGCTGTATTTTCCTGTTTTACATTTTGATCACTGACAGCAATACAGAAAATTCCAATTTGAACAGAAAGATGACGATTAGATAAATCTGTTCAGTCAAATGTCAATTCCGTATTTCATAAAGAAACCTTTCAGCAAAGAAGTGTGATACAGTCTATTGAGAGGTGTAACAACAACAACGAACGGAGGAAGAAGGGAAGGAGACAGTATCAATGCACCAAGAGACGAGCATGGAGATCCAGTTCTCCGTTAATTGCGAGAGCAATATGCTTTGTACTGCTCACAGTGGATTCCAATCCAGCAAGCTCCTCATCTTGTTCTGCAACATTTGAAAGAGTTTTGACAATAACCACCACATTTCCAATGTTATAACAATTAAGTTACCATAAACCTTCACTGCCATCGATATGAGTGTTAATAGCATTAACTCGGTCACGACTTTTTTCGGCCAAAAGTCATAAAATAGTGTTAAAAACACTATTTAAACAAGTGGGCTTAAATCAGCTATGTCAGTGTGCACTAAAATAGTACTATTGATACTAATTCCGCTCTAATACTGATAACTCCTTTACACTGGAAGTGATGGGCAGTGTAAAACTCATACGCTCGAAGGTTCTTTCCAAACAAAATTCGAATACAGACCATACTGTAAACATAATACACTTAAAAAAAATCTTAAGTCCCAGCATGTTTTCTCCCTAAGACTTAATACAAAGCTCTTTCATGCAACAATATCCCAAAAGCTCCATCTGCTATTGAAGGACCCATCATACCCTCCAACAAAAATTCAACCGCTTAACTTTTAAACTGTTATTTTCCATTTGGCCTTTGAACATAAAATAGCCTTGATAATACTAATGATTAATTTTCTTAAGGGTGATTCTGCTTGCGGTTCACAATCGTCCACGTCATTTGGATTAAAAATATAACAATTAAAACCAAACCGTGCCTGGTACTAATAAATTCTTAACACTGATAGGGTTACTATACATACGCTACACTACGAATTATACAAAGTTTAAAGGAGTTACTGGATAGTAATCCCTCGCAATCGTACAGAAAATTGTACAATCTGTACAGTTTAATTTTCTGAACAATTACTACAATCACTGGCCAGTAATACCAGTGACAACATACATATAGTTACAGAATATTGTATAATTTGTATAGTTTAGTTTGTACGATTACTGGCCAGTAATACCAGTACCTTACATATAGTTACCCTAAAAATAACAGTAGTAATAGTGACAATTACCATTAGTTACCCTAAAAATAACAATAGTAATAGGGACAATTACATATAGCTACCCTAAAAAAACAATAGTAATAGGGACAATTACATATAGCTACCCTAAAAAAACAATAGTAATAGTGATTGCAAGTATACCTCTCATCATATGATGTTGTAGTTGTACCACTCCTCGATTGTCCAAACCAGCTGTATATTCTGTCTCCACTGCTGGTAAAGGCTTACCATCTCTCCCAATGAGGGCAGTCCTGTTGGGCACCAACATAGAAATAACAAAGAAAATCATACAAACTCCAAAGGACGGATACCTTCGTAACAAAATATTTAGCGCAAGATACACAGAGAGCTAAAAAGAAGAGAGGGAGAGAGTGGAAACAGAGAGTGAGGGATAGAGAGAGAGGGAGAGAGAGCCAGAAAGGAAGAGAGAAGGCGAGAAAAAAAGGACAAAGAGAGAAGGGCAGAGGAGGGAGAGGGGCAAAGAGGGTGAGGGAGGGAGAGTGGGAGAGAGGAAGACAAGGAAAGAGGGGAGAGGGAGAGAGGGACAAAGGGAAGGGAGAGAGGGAGGGAGAGGAAGTGAGTGAGACAAAGGCAGCGCGAGAGAGCAGGAGAGAAAGAAGAGAGGCAGAGGGGGGGGGAGGGGGAGAGGGGGACAGGGGGACAGGGGGACAGGGGGACAGGGGGAGAGGGGGAGAGGGGGAGAGGGGGAGAGGGGGAGAGGGGGGGGATGGCGGGGAGTGGCGGGGAGAGGGAGAGGGAGAGGGAGAAGCGGAAGGTGAGAGGGAGGGACGAAGGGAGAGACGGTGAGAGGGGGGGGGAGGGAGAGAGCGAGAGGGAAAGGGAGAGGGGGACACGGGGAGAGAGGGAAAGAGTGAGCGCCAGAGGGGGGGAGGGAGGGAGGGAGGGAGGGAGGGAGGGAGGGAGGGAGGGAGGGAGGGAGGGAGGGAGGGAGGGAGGGAGGGAGGGAGGGAGGGAGGGAGGGAGGGAGGGAGGGAGGGAGGGAGGGAGGGAGGGAGGGAGGGAGGGAGGGAGGGAGGGGGGTGGGAGGTGGGAGGATGGGAGGGAGGTGGGAGGGTGGGGGGAGGTGGGAGGGTGGGGGGGTGGGGTGGGAGGGTGGGGGGGTGGGGTGGGAGGGTGGGGGGGTGGGGTGGGAGGGGGGGGGGGGTGGGGTGGGAGGGGGGGGGGGGGGATGGAAGAGGGATGGTAGGGGGGGGGAGGGAAGGGATAGGGGAGGCGGGGAGGGGGGAAGAGGGGGGGAGCGGGAGAGAAAGGGAGAGCAAAGATAGGAGGGGAGAGAGAGCGAGAGAGGCAGCGTGGGAGGGAGGGGCGGGGGAAGGACGGGGGAGGGAGGGGGGAGGGAGAGAGGGAGAGAGAGAGGGAGAGAAGAAATTATACATACCGATTTGAGGTTTGCGAGCTGTTCAACATATTTGCCATCTGTTTTCCCTTATAGCGGACACCTAAAAGCATATCCTCTCGGCGTCGAATTTCTTTCTCGCTCCTGCAAGAATTGAGAAATAATCAAACAAAAAAAAAAGCAAAATAAGTAGAGATTACCATGGAATAGAGACAAAAAATGACAGAGCAAAAATTGGAGAAGATAGTAAGAAAACGAAATTCAAAAGCTACCGTCTCACGCCTGCAAGAATCGACAAGAAACAACAAAACAGGACAAGCAAAATTTGCACAAATCGAAATGGAACAGGCAAAATAACAAAGGATAAAATTAGGAGAAGATAGTGGAAATCAAAATTCAAAATCTGCGTGGAATCTGAAGCATCAAAATCACAATATCAAGGACAGAAAAACAACGCTTTACAGACAATGGGGCAAAAAATATACATACATACCAGCATTATCCTTTTCTCCGTGTTGTTTTCGTTAAATTTTATGACGACAAAAAACATACTTTTGCCTTAACAGTCACTTTTCCACTCCAAAAACAGAAAGACCTCAATTGTCTCCTAAACAGACTCCTTTGTTATCAGATAAAAAAATCCTCATACAGTCCCACTCATGCTCCAGTCACACCTTCTATCATCTTTAAAAGCATTTTGAAAACATTTCATTTCAACAACTTTTCATTAGCAACTTTGAGGATTTTAAACATTTTTGAAAGCATTCCATATCAACAACTTGAGACCTAAAAAATCAATCGACTGTAAAATGATAAGGCTTCCAGTTCGAAGATAGGACTTACAAAATCACCTTATCCGTAGGATTCTTAAGCAAGAATTCCAGTCGATCAGCTTTTGTACCAAGCATAGTGACTTTTCGTCTTGTTGCCGCTACAAGACGACTAGGGTCGTCCCTCGCTCTCAACATTTCATTTCTTTCTTGAATCTTCGCGTGAATCTCATCCGCCAGTTTCATTGCTTCATCAAATTCTTTCAGCCACGTGTCATTGGCTAGCGCCATGGCGAACTACTACCGTTTCGGAACAAAAAATGATATTTTAATGAGCAGTTTTAAAGTGATGTTTTTAAAGTGTTGGTTTGAAGACTTGGTTTTAAGTGTTCTTCTACAATGTTTTTTTTAATTGATTGCTGAAAGAGCAGATAACGTGATTTATTCAGAACTGCAGATTCATTAGTTAAACATGCAATGAAATAAAGTAATACGAAAAGTAGAATGGGCCCAGTTTCCCAGTTTCTCCTGTTTTCAACCTTTCATGCAACCGCTTTGACAGCCATCTGGATTACTGTACCTTACTTTTGATCTGTGAAGCGGTATGGAATCGCTATATGTGGTTTCTCTGAAGTATGTGCGTATTGTATGCAGCAAACCCGTATAATATGCATATATTGCATAGTAATTGGAAACGACGTTTCCATGTGCTTTCGCACATCGAACCAAACTTTTGACAGCATACATGTTTACATGACACGGACAAATGAACCACAAAAGAGATGGTTTATGCCTCATCAGCTACAAGTACAATAAAGTACATCAATGTATACGGCGGTCAACTCTTCCTACTGAGAATTGCTATGTGGACACGCCAAACTGCTAGATTAACACATGAAATATATATCCCGTACCGTCAAATGTTAGGGTATGTCCCCATGTGCATTTTTTGTCGTTTTCCTGAAAAACTTAGCGCCGTACTGCCTAAGTTGCAACCGTACGAAGGAATCGCAAATTTGTAGAGTACAATTTGCGTCATCCTCGAACTTAAGATGTACGAAAAATTGTCGTTTTGTTTTTTTCGACCTTTTCCACGACAAAAAACGTCATTTTCAACCTTACGATTAAAACACATGCGCGAGGTGTTTTAAAAATAAGTATTTTAGATAAACAAATAGGAACATATATTCGCACGTGCCGTAATTTTCGAAAAAATTCAAACGATTTACAAGGACAAAAAAAAGTACAGAATTCGCTATGTTTTGTCCGTTTGCGTTCTAATAGGATGAAGAAAAGTACACAAATTTGTCTGGTTTTGTCCGTTTTCGTCCAGTACTGGTTTTTTTTTTGCAGGGGTCTTCAAATTCCGATGCCATTTCATGTCGACCGGACAAGAGACGCAAAGGCAAAGCACATCTTCTTCAACCGTGAAACGGCACAGGGTGGAAGAATGTACGTCTACAATGTCACAGTAAGACATGCGACGTCACAAGCAGTTCCAAAAAATAACGTGCGACCACAGATTGTAGACGGTGACAACCGTCACAGGTAATGTCGACGTATACAATCGTTACAAGCGTAAGTTACAATTTCGTCCTTACAGACATATGGACACTTGAAAACCGGGTCCGACGGATCCGCGCTAAAATACAAAGTAAGTTCGCTAAGTTACAAGTACATGGGGACATACCCTTATAGACGGCCGTTACATCATGTATGATCGCCAACTGCTGGAAAGTAAAACAAATCTACAATGGTTGGCCACGTGCCCTCGCGACGGTATTATTAGACTGTCGACGGGCGAACCGAACCGACTTAGGGTGTGTCCCCATTAACCGATATTTTGAAACATTATTTTGGAATTTAGCGGTGATTTTACGGTGTACTTTTCAAAGTGTGCCTATGTCAATCGTTACTTGCGCGTTCATTTGCGTGGTTCACACTTGAAAAATGGGAAAACGGTATGATATGAAAACGGTACTTTTTTTTGTCCACCGTGAACTGGCACGTGACGCTAGCCTACGTCAACTACACCGCCAATCGCTATTAGCGTTGTGTACGCTAATCCCGTCCCGCTTTTTTTTGTTTTTATTCTCAAATAGAATTATCCACACTATTTAAAAAAAGCCCTAATTCCTAAATAGAGTAATCGATTTCTTCCAAAATTTCCAAATTCCCAATTAGCGTACACCACGCTAAATAATAGTATACGCTAATCAAACCATAGTTCAAAAGTAGGTGACCGTACGCCCATACAGTATGCCTATTGTACGCAAAACATACAATATGCCCTTAAGACCCATATTGTATTAGCCGCAAAATGAAATAAAATAGGGACAGGGTTGAGTTGCACATCGATCGATAGAGAATTAAACGACATGTCTAAATTTTGAAAAAAAATCGGACAAAAAAAAAAATTTATGTGAGTTTTGAGTGACTTTTTATTTAAACCGTCAGATTTTGACGATCGGACGGTCGCTGATCAAAGTAGGCGATTTTAAAAAGATCACATGAAAAGCCCATAACACAACTTACGAAAGGACAATCTGTCATATTATCGTCTTCAATTTTGAGGGCCACACTAAATAAAGCCTCAAATTGACCAACCAGGCAGTATGGGACGATAAAAAAAATAAAATACCACACTGCCAAAAAAATTACCAAAACCTACGGACCAACCCCGTTGGTGGCTTTTCCCCCGGAATGTCATCCTACGCCGTGTCAGTTCGCTTAAAAATTTCGTCCGGCGGCGTGCGCTGTACTTTGATCTTACGTCAGATTCGGACGTTCGTACAGGAGTGTGCACGACGCACACACATACAGTATGCCTACGTTGCGCGAGTTTTGTGCAAAGTTTTGTGCGCCTACCAAAGGTCTACCATAAAAAAGCCTACTTTTGAACTATGAATCAAACCTACACGCTAATAGCGATTGGCGGTGTAGCGTGTCGTGATACGAGCCACTTGCCCGTACGAAAAAGGAAACTCTTTGCGGGCATGATATGTACGACGCCTTCCAAAACAAATTGTACTGCCACGCAAGCGTTTGTACAGACCGCAAATAAACCCGGAGTAACTTGTAACAAGCCCAAAAAAAAAACCACGGGCGCCCGAAAAAAAAACTTAGTTTCAGTTCAGTTTTTAGTATAAAATAAGTATTAAGAACGTTATTGTAAAATTAGTATTGGAACAGTTATAAGTGTGTATAATTAGTATTGGTACAGTTTTTAGTCTGTTTTATTGGTATTAGTACAATTTGTCTCTATAATTTGAGTTACTAAAATTATTAGTAATGTATAATGAGTATTAGTATTATTATTAATCTGTATAATCGGTATTAAGACAATTATAACTCTAAACAATTAGTGTTTGTGTAATTAATATTAGAACAGTTATTAGTTTGTATAATTAGTCTTAACAAATTTTAGTTTTTGTAATTAGCGTGAACACAGTTATTAGTCTATATAATTAGTATTAGCGCACTTCTAATACTGAATAATTAGTATAGCGACAATTTTTAGTTATGTATAATTAGTATTAGGACAATCGTTATAAAATAATTACTTCTACAGTTATTCGTCCGCATAATTAGTATTAACTCGGTTTTTGTCTCTATAATTAGTATAAATAGTATAAGTACAGTTATTAATATGTAGAATATATATTAGTACAGTAATGAGTTAGTGTAATCAGTATTTGTACAATTATTAGTCTGTATAATTAGTATTAGCACAGTTACTATTACGTATAACCAGTACTGGTATGCTTATTTGTATAAATAATTAGTATAGGTACTGTTACTAGTCTTTATAATTGGTGCTAATACAGTTATTACTTTGTGTAATTAGAGTCAGTCCAGTTATTAGTAATGTATAATTAGTGTTGGTACAATGGTTAGTAATATAAATGAGCAGTTTCAAGTAATGTATACTTGGTATTAGTCCTACTATTCGTCTGTATCATTAATACTTATTAGTCTGTATAATTAGTAATACTATAGTTACTAGTATGTACAATTCGTACCAGTACAGTTTTTAGTATGTAAAAGATGATGTTGTTTTTTAACTTGTTTGTTGTGTTCACAACTCACAGCATTGGATGGGCATAATCCAGTACACGTTGCATTTCTCACTGTAATCACACCATTTTTTTCGTTATAATATTTAAATTTTGTATATTGCGTGAGAAGTCAACCTATTTGATTTGTATGGTTACAAATGTAAACTTTTATACTACCATAACTCATCTATAAAATACATAAGATAGCATCATACAATTATATATTTTGTATGATTCTATTAATGATTAAATTTAGTTATGTTGTTGTTTTTTTCGACCACGAACACACATTGTGGTGAACTCGAAAAGTAGTTTTTGAACAACGATTCAAACTTAAGCGGTAAATGAACCAACAACTAAATTAACGGCTGCACTTATACCAAATTCAATGCATGACATGGTACAAACTAACTAGTTTTCCTAAATTTAAGTAAATTGTCACTTTGTACGTTACTGAGGATAACAACGATACAATATAAATTGCATCTTAATATAAAGAAATATGTTTTTTTTTCAAACCTAGAACTTGTCTAAAATAATTGGTAATGGCTTTTAATAAAAGTTTTACCCACAAGTAACTCGTTGCAGAAAAATACCCAAGTAGCCAATATACCTCGTTGACAACCATTAAAAAACAATATTAAATTGAGAAACTCTATTAATAAATCACACAAAAACTAAGCATTCTATATTGGGCATGTGTCAAACAATAATACCACCCCCCCAACTTGTAAAAAACATATGAAAAGCTCAAACAACTAAGAAGAAAATGGGTAAATACTAAAATTGATTCAGTAAGAAGCCTTCACCCTCATGAATGCGCATACATTGGTCGTCAAAACAAGACAATATATGATTGTCACTTTCGCGTATTTTTTCACGAGGGAATATAAGAATATATATTGAGATTTTGAGTTTTTGTACGAATTTTCTCATTATGGAACATCGGGTTACATAATAAGAGTTTTGGTTTTTCCTCGGCTCCTGCGTAGAATTCCCGATTGTCTCAAAATCTAGAAATGTGCTTATCAATCAATCTAAAAAACATAGGTGAAAAATCCCTTCGTGAAAGCTTCATATGTCAAGTTCTCCATACATTTGAAAACAAGATTGTCATAAGAACATTAAACCTTCTAACGGTGTGTATCGAGTCGGTGTTTAGCTATTTGCATTCAAAATCTTATGCGTCGCTTTTCCATTGCCCTCCAAAGTGATGACCTTGAATGTGCTCCTACTCTAAAATAATATCTATTTTTGTGACCCCAAGAAGGTAAAATGGCATCATTGTTAGTGCACGTTTGTAAATCTGAAAAGGTTAGAGTAACAAAATTTGAGCTTGTACCTCGTAATAGGAAAAACAATCTTAAAATTTTAATGATAAACTTCGGATCCTTGTCTCATATGACGTTTTTTAAATATTATATCGATTACAAGCATTTTTGAACAGAAAAACTATGTGACTCTCTGGTTAAATACCGATGTTAAAGAAAATCGCGTATTTAGTTAAATTGGTTATTTTTTAAGTCAAAGTTGCCCAAAATGATAGGGTTGACGCTTCAAATTAAGGTGTACTTGCCCCAAAAGTTATGCAGAGACACAATCAAATTTATAGCCGAACCAGGAAATCCCAGAAAAACTACGCGCCACATAACATATCCATAAACCCGTAACTATCAATCGCAACCTTTACTTAAAACACGCACTGGCTTAATGTCAGATGATTGTACCTACCCTACCACGCACACTAGTTAAGGTTCTGGGGCTTGGAGACAAAAACCATTTTGTATCTAATTTTGCCGGAGGATTAGGTCGACACGAGTCAGCAACTCGACACAGATGAAGACAATTTAACCTGCATGATGGCATCATCGAGATTTTATTCATTTAACAAAACATGAGATTTATTCGCTATCACAAGCTGTCAATAATTTGTTAGGGTACGTCCATATGTAAGTGATACTTTGAAAAGGTACTTTGGAGTGTACTATAGTGAAATGTTCCGTACTACTAAGCGTCCCTATGGGCGTGTCCCCATGTAATTGATATTTTGAAACATTATTTTGGAACTTAGCGCTGATTTTACGGTGTACTTTTCAAAGTGTGCCTATGTGAATTGTTACTTGTGCATTCATTATTTTGAATATGTGGCAGTTGTACACGTCGCCAATACTTGCGACACCTATAGACGCCAACAAACTGCTGACATTTGTAGACGCCCACGATCTCGGAACAAACTGCGGACATTTGTACGCCGCAAAGAGCTCCTGACATACTGGGACAATTGTAGACGCCAACTGTCATTTGTTGACGCCCACACGTGAACGACATAAGCAATCGCCTACGTCTACAAAATAAAATTTGTAGACGCCCACAAGTTTAAAACATAAGCAAAGGAACAAACATTTTTTTTTTTGTGTATTCTCCCAACTGCAAAAAAACAAATGAAAACTTTTGACGCGTGCAACCCAGGCTTTCTATTCGTCAATAGGATAGTATTTTGATTAAAAGCAGGTCGTGATTTGATTCCAGTGCAAGTGTGAAGATGAGCTGGAAGTGGGTCGCGATGATAATACTGCGAAAATCGTCGAACCTTTCAAGTTTCAAGATGACGCAAAATGTATTTGCGTTTTTGCCCACTTTTGGTACGGCGTAATATTTTAAAGTAGGAAGTCCCATTTTCTGTGTAAACGACGGAAAAAAACCCTTACTCTAACACATGGGGACACGCCTTTATTTGGTGCCAAAGGCTGTTTTCTTTTTGGGTACGCACTTTTCCATCACTGGTTCCTGCGGTGTGCTGCTTGCTGTCCTAATGGCTGTAGCATAGTAATTTATATTTGCACACATCAAAAATAATCCTTAGCACCAAAAAGTCGGTTTAGTTCGTCGATTAACGTAAATGGAAATATAAACTTGGTTTCAAAACTTGCAATGGAAAAACTATCACGGCACAACGGGGTTTAAAAACAAATAAACTTTTTAAGACTACAAGATTTAAGAGAAAATGGGCTAAATCTAAAAGATTAAACAAATAAGACAACGCTAACTAAAATAGTTATATATTTTAATGGCTATTGAAGATGACTACCAACAAATATAATAAATTTTCCTTGGATAACTACCCATAACTTTCACAAGCTAAGGAAAACAACATGCGAAGGTTGTGCGTGTTGATCGGATTTTTTGGAGGAATATGTAGAAGGCTCCATTTATTATTTTTCAACGTGCTTTGTCGGAAGAGGGTTCACGGTTTGAGCTCGCTAAAGGGAAATTAATTCACATGAACTATGGAAAATAGCTAGAAGGCTCTTTGGAGGACACCTCGAAAGTTTAATTTCATGATATCTTGAGAAGGCACCAAAAGACTTATTCAAAGATGCACAAATTTCCACTCGGAACGCGACAAAACTCATCCACGAGTCTTTTTGAACGTAACATTGTTTTTTAAAAGTGGTTGTATCACGAGTCTTCACCAGCTAAACCTGGGGGGTTTGAGTAAAATTGTATTAACGAGAAAATATAACATGTGAGAAACCCCCGGTTTTATTGGATACCTCGCTTATTCTCTAATAGTTACAATGAAGTCTCGTACCACATGATGCGTAAATTTACGTTATATTTGTTGTGAGCACCGATGAAATAAAATCATTTCATAATCTCGCTCCAAACATAACGTGATCTCTATAAACACGATAGTTAAAAAAAAACCAAAGGCGAATGATGAAGTGTGTTTGAAATGTTTAACCGCTAAACCCACTATCGTAATAAACCGCGTCGCTTGCATAAGCCCTCGGCCCCAAACACATACTCTTATGAACACGCAATTAAGGAAACGGTTGGTAGTTGCTATGTTGTGCATCGTTACATATAAAATTTGTTGTCAAGAATGAGAGATGGAAAAATTGGGACATGATTTTGGTCGCCATATGATAGTAGTGCACGTGTCGAAAGAGTAGCCTCATGAAATGGTGATAAAGCTTCATCCATCAGTGTATAAATAAGAGTCTTTCAGACGCCCTTCCGGAAAGCCTTATATAGGCGGTGTGTCCGTTTTCTGTTCGTCCGCAGTACGGATTGCCATATTGTTTATTGCGTTCCTAACCGTCGATGTGCAGACTGCCGTACGGATGGCGTAATGAAATATTGCCGTGCGTCAGCGGTAGAGACCGCCGTACCTCTGGCACGACGTGACGTTGCCGTGCGTCGGCAGTATATACTGCCGTACCGCAAGCACAATGCTACTTTCATGTATTCTCCCAACTACAAAAAATCAAATGAAAACTTTTGACGCGTGCAACCCAGGCTTTCTATTCGTCAATAGGGTAGTATTTTGATTAAAAGCAGGTCGCGATTTGATTTCAGTGCAAGTGTGAAGATGAGTCGGAAGTGGGTCTCGATGATACTACTGCCAAATCGTCGTACCTTTCAAGTTCCAAGATGACGCAAAACGCATTTGAGTTTTTTTGCCCAATTTCGTACGGCGTAATATTTTCAAGTAGGAAGTCCCATTTTCTGTGTAAACGACGGAAAAAAACCCTTACTTGAACACATGAGGACACGCCCTATGTGCGAAAGTTAAATTGGAACTTTGACATGTGACGGTTGTAGACGTAGGTACAACTTTGTGACGGTTGACGACGACTACTAAATTTGTGACGCCAACAAAAACAGCGACAGTTGTAGAAGTCTAGAATTTTTTAATTTTGTGACATGATAGATATTTTCAACTACTTCCACAAACGATAGGGCATGGGGGTTTTATTGCACATAACCCTTGTGGTTGTTCCCGAGGTCCTTTGTCCTCATAAAAGTCCAGGCCGCGTGTGACGGTACGTTGGCGGGGATATAGATAGGATCCTTAGGCTTTCCCCTATGTCACTCCTCGGGCCACTCAGCTGGAACCCAATAGAATCGTTTCGCGAAATTGAAGGTGAGATCCGGATGCCGTGTGTCGATAAAGAGTGGAAAGAGGTAATCGGGAATTTCCTCTTCCATTTTCACTCTCCTCGTCCATCTCCTCTGTCTTCCACGAAGGAGAAACACATCATCTCCACTGGGGTATTGTGCTTCCTCTTTGTTTTCCGCGCTTTCATAGGAATGCTCGTCCGCGGTACTCTCCTTGTTGGGGTCCCTCATCCCCTCCAGATCCGAGGCGTGTTCCTCGATTGGAGGAGGTGTTGGTTCCCGCTCCGGCTCCTCCGCCTCCGAGAGCTCATGATCCTCCTCATCTTCTTGATCTCCCTCCCGTAGTGGGTTATACCTAAAACTCTGAGACCTCCATAAGTCCTCAGAGTAGACAGCTTCCAAGAAGCCTCTAGGATAATCCTGACCCCTTTGTGTTCCAGCAAAAATAACTGCCACCCTGATAGACAAAAACCCTAAGCATCTGCACCGTTGTGAGGCAAGACTCCCCTGAGTCGGTAGCAAAAAGAATCTCTGAATTTGCTCCCCTGAGCAGTAAGTTATGGAGGGTCAAAGTTGACCTTTTATACAGAAGCTCTCTGGGAGAGAGGGTCCTATCTTCTAAATTTTTCTAAGTCGTATCTCCCTCACGGGCTCTATGTACTAACGTACAGAGCCAATCATATTACACCTTGGTACAGAAAAGTACAGCTGCCGGTGTACTTTCTGTACGGATATTGTACAACATGGCGTAAAAGTCGACACATGTCATATTCGGATTCGGTCCTATAATTCCCGAAGATGCTGCGATCCAACGCAATTTCGCCACGTGTCATCCAATGTGGTGATGACCACAAACGGCCGAGAATCTCTTCCGTGATCTCCGCTTTCTTCCTGGCCATTTGATTGAATGTCGATTTGAATCGTAGCTGTCATAAATACTTGCGCGATATTTGTATCGTTTAAAGAAACAAATGAGCGGTACTTGTTTCTTATCTGTATCGTAATCCGTACTTCTACATAACTGACTCTATGCATTCCGTAAGGAGTTGTCGTTGAATGAAATATCTTACGTGGTAATGTTTAAATAAATATCAAACCCTAAAGTATATATCATTGGTTGTAGACCTAACGGATAAGGCTACCACCGTCTACCGGCAGCCTGACGTCCAGTAGGTACCAGGATCAAATCCTGGTTGCATCATCAATCCATTTCGTAAATAAACTACCATTCAATAAATCAACTAATCTATTTACCGTAAACCTTTGGCTACCCTAGGTAGCCATGGCTCTAGCTTCCTCTCCAATTTCTGAGTGATTACGAGAAGTGTTGGAGTTGGAGAGAGAAATTAGAGACTGTATTTCTAATTAGACCTACAAAATACTTATAAAGGACCATCAATTTTTACACTCCCCTTATTTTCTAGTCAATCTTTTTATTTTAGACCACACTTCTTCGTGCAAAAAATAAGCTTAGGGGAAGGCATAGGTTTGGTCATCATATCTGCTACCATCTCGCTATCTGGTCGGTACTCTAAACTGATTATTTTGTTTTTTACTTTCTCTCTAACAAAGCTGAGTCTAATGTCCATGTGTTTGGCTTTAAAATGGTGTTTAGGATTGGCATAAATAGCGATTGCTGCCTGATTATCACAAAAAAAAATATGCACACCATTTTAAGGTGACCAAGCTCACCAAGCAAAGACTTGACCCATATCAATTTTTTTACAGCAGGGCAAGAGGCCATATACTTAGCCTCCATGGTGGACCGAGGAATAACCTTTTGCTGTTTGCTACTCTAACAGCAAGCTCCATCACCCACATATAATACATATCCAGAAGTAAATCTCCTCATCGGAGCATCACCATAATTGGCATCACTCCAAGTAGCGATGTCAGTATTCTCCCCACCTAGATGCAACCATAGATCCCTAGTTCCTATCAAATATCTAAGGACTCTCTTAGTTGCCTCCCAATCCCTCTTAGTGGGAGCATTTAGACTTTTACTCAGCACTCCTACAGCTGCAGCTAAATCGGGCTGGGTACAATTCATAAAATAGATTATATTTCCCACTACTTGTCTGTAAGGAATAGTCTGCATGATCTTCTATTCTTCAAGGATAATTTCCTTGTCTAAGACTATGACTCCTTCTTCCTCACTCCCCTCACTTCCCTTCTTTAACTCCATTGGAGTTGTACAACTATTAGCTTTATCCATCTGAAATTTTTGAGTATGTTCCCTATTGCTTCCTTTTGAGTCAATCTTATAATCTTTCTTTTCGTTCTCTTTCTACTTGAATTCTCAAAATATATTTTGCTTCCCCCATATCGTTCATTTCAAATCTCCCCTTAATATCGGTTTTCAGTTTATTAATTTTGTCAATTGATTTACTTAAGATTAGCAAATCATCAATATAAATTGCAATAAATATAACACCTTCCTCATCTTCAAAAACATAGATTGAGTGATTTGAGCTAATCCAGATATATCCGAGACCGGTATGAAACTCATCAGGCTTTTTATTCCACTGTCGAGGCGCCTGTTTCAATCCATAAAGAGATTTAATCAGCCGGCATACCTTACTCTCCTCTCTTTCTTCCACAAAACCTTCGGGTTGTCGCATGAAGATCTCCTCTTCCAATTCTCCATGCAAAAAGGCTGTCTTGATGTCCATCTGGTGCACTTCCATTTCTTCTGCTGCTGCTAAACTAAGAAGTATGCGGACGGAGGGAAATCTGACCACCGGGACAAAGGTTTCCTCGTAGTCAATTCCCTCCTTTTGTGTAAACCCCTTTGCCACTAATCTGGCCTTGTAGTGCTCGATTGTGTTATCTGGGTTCAGTTTTAATTTGAAAACCCACTTACAACCGATTGGTTTTCGGTTAGATGGACAATCCACCAGCTCCCAAGTATCGGCTGCCATAATTGAGGCCATCTCCTCATTGATGGCTGTCTTCCACCGGTTTCTTTCAGGACAAGTCATCCCCTCTCCATAAGTTTGAGGTTCATCTTGATGAGATAGTTTAGTTACCTTGTTATTAACCTGTTTTTTCTTCTAGTCTTTTGCTACTTCTCTTTCCCTTCTCAAAATCTGAGTCTGGAATAGATGGTTCTCGTGGATTCTTTCGAACAATCTCGGCTTCTCCCCTATCCCATGATTCTGAATCAATTTCCACCACGTCTTCCGCTTCGGGTAGAGTTGTCACTGGAGTTTCCATAGCCGAGTCCTTTTCGGTCTGATTTGTATATGCAAGAATGTCATCGTCTCTAAAACCTGGATAGTAAGGGAGCTCAAAGTCATCGGAATTTCTGACTCAAATCTGATTTTTACTGACTTTGTATATTTGAAGGGATCCACAGACTTTCCTTCATCCATAACTACTAGATGCTTTACTAAGATTATATCTTCTTTTTTTAGATCATAATATTTATATACTTTAACATCCTCATCATATCCTAATAAGTATCCCGGTTTTCCTTTAGGATCTAGCTTCCAATTAGACTGATCTGTATCTAGACTGAATACTTGACTGCCGAAAACCTTTAAGTGAGATAAGTCTGGTTTCCGGCCTGTCCATCTCTCATAAGGTGTTTGATCTTTTATAGCTGAAGTAAGTACTCTATTTTTGAGGTAATTAGCACAGTTCATTGCTTCTGCCCAAAACTTTTTTCCTATCTTCTTATCTCACAACATACTTCTAGCACTATCACTTAGTGTTCTATTTAACCTTTCAGCTACCCCATTATGTTCCGGGTTTTTTCTGGAACTGTCTTTTGGTGTTGGACCCCATCTTCCCTCAGAAAATCCTCAAACTGGTAAGAAGTATACTCTCCACCATTGTCACTCCTTATTCTCTTGATTGGAGTTTCATGGAGTTTTTCGCTCCATGCTTTATATTGTCTAAAACAATCCTGAGCTTCGGACTTGTTTTTCAAAAAATACACTCGGGAATACCGAGACCAATCATCAGTGATAGTCATCATAAATCTCTTCCCCCCCGGTGAGGGCACTTTAGCCGGTCCCCAAATATCTGTGTGTACTAGATCCAGAATATTTTCTCCCTTATAGGTGGCTGTTATAGGAAAGGGTAATCTGTGTGTTTTACCTTGAGCACATCCACTACAATCACTTATATTATCATTCTCACTAAACTTAATCCCTTCCACCACTCCCATCTTTTTCATCTCTCTTAACTTGTCTAGATTCACATGCCCAAGCCTCTTATGCCACATCATAATATCATGAACACCAGCATAATAAAGTTTCTTCTTTTCATTACTTAAAACCAGCCTAAACATCCCATGGCTACCTTTCTCAACAATGAAATAGACATCCTCCTCAAAACTAGCAGTAAAATAGACATCCTCCTCAAAGCTAGCAGTAAAAACTCCTTCCCTAGTGCTAGTGAAAAAACCCTTATCACATAATACTGATGTAGAGATAAGATTTTTGATCAGCTCCGGAATAAACAATACACCGGAGAATGTTAATATGGATGTCTTTCCTTCTACTAACACTGTCAGATCTACCGATCCTACAAGAGTAGTGGTGACTATCCTCCTATCCCCGTACTCTATCTCTACAGTGGGAATCTTTCTTATCTTAGTGAACCGGTGCCTATCCTTACACATGTGCATGGAGGCACCCGAATCTACAATCCAACCTGCTTCACCTTTCAATCCACCGTAAGCACATTTCTGCCTTCGTGGAATTTCGACCTCATTTTCGCCTCCAACTCCTCATCCAAAAGGAGATCATCGTCCTCGTCCTCGGATTCAGCCTCAAGTACCTGTGTGACAAGGGCCTTTTTCTTTCCTCTCGGGGTACCACCGGTCTGCCCCTCCTTTAACCGAAGCTCGGTTTGCTTAGTGCACTCTGCCATATAGTGCCCTGGTTTCTTACAAAAATGACATAGACCTTTGGGAGCCCTTGGTTCGAACTCATCGGCCTGTTTTTTCTGCTCCCCTACCCCCATAGTTTCCGACCGGTTTTTTGGGAATCCCTGGTTCCTCGAATCAATCGCTGTTGCCAAGGCTTGGCCACTCTTTCCTCTCCTTCGGATTTCAATTGTATTCTCTTGAACGAGAATCATCCCTACCACTGAGTTCCATATCCACCTTGAGTCAGGCAATTCCTACACACGGTAAACTATGTTCACGAACTCATCAGGTAACTTCATCAGTAAACAGTTAACCTTTTCTTTTTCACTAAAATCTTTTCTCGCACTCTGTAGCTCCATGAAGAGTGTAGCAAGCTCATTGCAAAAATCGAACATATTTCCCCCTTTGTATACATAATCCTTAACTTTCTGATCAGCCAAAAGTTGTTGCTGAATCGTACCACTTCGGTACATCTCTATGAGAGCCATCCAAAGATCGGATGCTCTTTCTACCTACAAATGAGGACATGCAAGTCCTTGAGTGAGATGGCGTAGGATGAAGTGCTTTGCCGCCATATTGTTGAAGTCCCAGGTTTCAGTATCATTCTCCTCATTCCTCGGAATAGGTGACATGAATGTCGAACCAGTTGTTATTGGTGTGATCGTCTCTATCTCTTTACCTTTGTCCACCACCTCTCCTTTTGTTTCCTCCGTTGAAGGTGGGTCCTCTTTCCTGGTGAATCTAGTTCCTCCAAACCCTGGAGGAATTCCAAGACTTGATGGACGCCCCAACCGTCCACTCACTATCCCCCAAAACCTTTTTTTCGCATAGAGCTCCTATCATCATACTTTCCCAGTATATGAAGCCAGTTCCATTAAAAATTGGTACCCTAGAGGGTGGGCCCATAACCTGAAACTCTGAGACCTCCATAAGTCCTCAGAGTAGACAGCTTCTTAGAAGCCTCTATGATAATCCTCACCCCTTTGTGTTCCAGCAAAAATAACTGCCCACCTTGGAAGACAAAAACCCTGACCACCTACACCCCTGTGAAGGCAAGACTCTCCTGAGTTGGTAGCAAAAAGAATCTCTGAATTTGCTCCCCTGAGCAGTAAGTTATGGAGGGTCAAAGTTGACCTTTTATACAAAGCTCTCTGGGAGAGAGGGTCCTATCTTCTAAATTTTTCTAAGTCCTGTCTCTCTCACAGACTCTATCTACTGATGTACGGAACCAATCAGAATTGAGTTCCGTACGCAAAAGTACAGCTGCCGGTGTACTTTATGTACGGACATTGTACGACATGGCCTAAATGTCGACAAATGTCACATCCGGATTCGGTACCATAATCTCCGGAGATTCCACGATCCAACGGAATTTCGCCACGCGTCATCCGATGTGGCGATGGCCACAAACCGCCGAAATCTTCCTCCGCGATCTCAGCGCTAATCCCCGGCCGTCCGATTAAATTCGGATTTAATCGTAGCCTTAATGGGAATCTTTCTTATCTTAGTGAACAGGTGTCTATCCTTACACATGTGCATGGAGCCACCTGAATCTACAATCCAGCCTGCTTCAACCTTTCAATCCACCGTAAGCACATTTCTGCCTTCGTGGAATTTCAACCTCATTTTTTTCCTCCAACTCCTCATCCAAAAAGAGTTGATCGTCTTCTTCCTCTGATTCTGCCTTAAGTACCTGTGTGACAAGGGCCTTTTTCTTTCCTCTCGGGGTACCACCGGTCTGCCCCTCTTTTAACCAAAGCTCGGTTAGCTTACTGCACTCAGCCATATAGTGCCCGGTTTCTTACAAAAATGACATAAACCTTTGGGAGCCCTTGGTTCGAACTCATCAGCCTGTTTTTTTCTGCTCCCTACCCCCATAGTTTTCGACTGGTTTCCGGGAATCTTTGTTCCTCTAATAGGTCGTTGTTGCCAAGGCTTGGCCACTCTTTCCTCCCCTTCGGATCTCAATCGTATTCTCTCGAACGAGAATCATCCCTACCACTGAGTTCCATATCCACCTTGAGTCCGACAAGTCCTATACACGGTTGACTATGTTCTCGAACACATTAGGTAACTTCATAAGTAAACAATTAACCTTTTCATAATCACTAAAAACTTTTCCCTAACTCTCTAACTCCATGAAGAGTGTAGCAAGTTCATTGCAAAAATCCAACATATTTCCCCCTTTGTATACATACTCTTTAACTTTCTGATCAGCCAAATGTTGTTGCTGAATCGTACCACTTCGGTACATCTCTATGAGAGCCATCCAAAGATCGGATGCCCTTTCTACCTGCAAATGGGGACATGCAAGGCCTTGAGTGAGATGGCGTAGGATGAAGTGCTTTGC
Organism: Zygnema cylindricum; assembly: GCA_037447655.1. Classification (NCBI taxonomy): domain Eukaryota; kingdom Viridiplantae; phylum Streptophyta; class Zygnematophyceae; order Zygnematales; family Zygnemataceae; genus Zygnema; species Zygnema cylindricum. The sequence continues at coordinate 103,650 of JBBHKE010001049.1, read as the reverse complement.
CGCCATATTGTTGAAGTCCCAGGTTTCAGTATCATTGTACTCGTTCCTCGGAATAGGTGACATGAATGCTGAACCAGTTGCTATTGGTGTGGTCGCTTCCTTCTCCTTTCCTTTGTCCACCACCTCTCCTTCATTTGTTTCCTCCGTTGAAGGTGAATCCTCTTTCCTGGTGAATCTGCTTTCTTTAAACCCTGGAGGATTCCAAGACTTGATGGACGCCCCAACCGTCCACTCCACTATCCCCCAAAACCTTTTTTCGCAAAGCTCCTATCATCATACTTTCCCAGTATATGAAGCCAGTTCCATTAAAGATTGGTACCCTAGAGGGTGGGCCCATAACCTGAAACTCTGAGACCTTATAAGTCCTCAGAGTAGATAGCTTCCAAGAAGCCTCTAGGATAATCCTGACCCCTTTGTGTTTCAGCAAAAATAATTGCCACCTTGGCAGACAAAAACCCTGACCACCTACACCCTTGTGAAAAGAAGACTCCCCTAAGTCGATAGCAAAATGAATCTCTGAATTTGCTCCCCTGAGCAGTAAGTTATGGAGGGTCAGAGTTGACTTTTTGTACAGTAGCTCTCTGGGAGAGAGGGTCCTATCTCCTAATTTTTCTAAGTCCTATCTCTCTCACAGAATCTATCTACAGATGTACGAAACCAATCAGAATAGAGTTCCGTACGCAAAAGTACAGCTGCCGGTGTACTCTAGGTACGGACATTGTACGACATGGCCTAAATGTCGACACATGTCATATCCCGATTTGGTGCCGTAATCTCCGGAGATACCACGATCCAATGTAATTTCGCCACGTGTCATCTGATGTGGCGATGACCACAAACCGCCGAAATCCTCCTCCCCGATCTCGGCATTAATTGCGGCCGTCCGATTAAATTAAACATTTAATCGTAGCTGTAATAAATAAATGCGCGGTATTCGTTTCTTATCCGTACCGTAATCAGTACTTTTACATTACTGGATCTATGTCCTCGTGAAACTATTTCAGTTAATTGAACTATCCTACGTATAAATGTTTAACTAAATATCAAACCCTATAGTACGTAACACTACCTCTAGAGTTAATAGTTTAAAGCTATCGGCTACCGGGTGGATTCCGGCCGGCAGGTTGCAGGTTCAAATCCTGGAAGTGGTATATGTATTTTAGTAAATATATCCTTAATTATAAATAAACTAATATTTATATCCCCTAAACCTCTGGATAGTCTAGGTAGCCATGGCTCTAGCTTCCTCTCCAATTTCTCAGTGACTGCGACAAGTTTGAGAGTTGGAGAGAGAAGTTAGAGGTAGAGTACCTCGACTTCTTTCTATATTTATATTCAGACCTAGAAAATACTTAAAAATACCATTATTTTCTACACTCCCTTTATTTTCTAGTCAATCTTTAATTTCAGACCACACTTCTCCATGCAGAAAATTAGCTTAGGGGAAGGCACAAGTTTGGTCATCATATCTGCTACCATCTCACTATCTGGTCGGTACTCTAAACTGATTATTTTGTTTTCTACTTTCTCTCTAACAAAGCTGAGTTTGATGTCCATGTGTTTGGCTTTAAAATGATGTTTAGGATTGGCAAAAATAGCGATTGCTGCCTGATTATCACAAAAAAAAATTTGCACACCACTCTTAAGGTGACCAAGCTCACCAAGCAAAGACTTTACCCACATCAATTCTTTTACAGCTGAGCAAAAGGCCATATACTCAGCCTCCATGGTGGACTGAGCAATAACTTTTTGCTGTTTGCTACTCCAACAGCAAGCCCCATCACCCACATATAATACATATCTAGAAGTGCATATCCTCATCGGAGCATCACCAATACTGGCATCACTCTAAGTAGTGATGTCAGTATTTTCCCCACCCAAATGCAACCATAGATCCCTAGTTCCTATCAAATATTTAACGACTCTCTTAGCTGCCTCCCAATCCCTCTTAGTGGGAGCATTTAGACTTCTACTCAGCACTCCTACAGTTGCAGCTAAATCCGGACGAGTACAATTCAAAATATAGATTAGACTTCCCACTACTTGCCTATAAGGAATAGTCTGCATGAACTTCTGTTCTTCAGGAGATAATTTCTCGTCTAAGATTATGACTCCTTCTTCCTCACTCCCCTCACTTCCCTTTTTCAACTCTATTGGAGTTGTACAACTATTAGATTTATCAATTTGAAATTTTTCAAGCATGTTCCCTATTGCTTTTTTTTGAGTCAATCTTATAATTTTTCTTTTCGGTCTCTCTCTACTTGAATTCCCAAAATATATCTTGCTTCTCCCATATCCTTCATTTCAAATCTCCCCTTAAGATCGGTTTTTAGTTTATTAATTTTTTCCATTGATTTACTTAAAACAAGCAAATCATCAACATAAATTGCAATAAATATAAAACCTTCCTCATCTTCGAAAACATAGATTGAGTGATCTGAGCTGATCCGAATATATCCCAGATCGGTAAGAAACTCATCAAGCTTCTTATTCCATTGTCGAGGCGCCTGTTTCAAACCATAAAGAGATTTAATCAGCCGGCATACCCTACTCTCCTCTCCTTCCTCCACAAATCCTTCGGGTTGTCGCATGAAGATCTCCTCTTCCAATTCTTCATGCAAAAAGGCTATCTTGATGTCCATCTGGTGCACCTCCATGTCTTTCGATGCTGCCAGATTGAGAAATATGCGGACGGAGGGAAATCTGACGACCGGACAAAGGTTTCCTCGTAGTCAATTCCCTCCTTTTGTGTAAATCCCTTTGCCACTAATCCGTTCTTGTAGCCCTCAATCGTGTTATCTGGGTTCAGTTTTAATTTGAAAACCCACTTACAACGGATTGGTTTTAGGTTAGGAGGACAATCCACCAGATCCCAAGTATCGGCTGCCATAATTGAGGCCATCTCCTCATTGATGGCTGTCTTCCACCGATTCCTTTATGGACAGGTCATCACCTCTCCAGAAATTAGAGGTTCATCTTGATGAGATAGCTTTGTTACCTTGGTATTAACCTGTTTTTCTTGTAATCTTTTGTTACTTCTCCTTTCCCTCTCAAAATCTGTGGCCGAAATAGATTGTTCCCATGGGTTCTTTCGAACAATCTCGGCTTCTCCCCTATCCCTGTATTCCGAATCAGTTTCCACCACGTCTTTCGCTTCGGGTAGAGTTGTCACTGGAGTTTCCGTAGCTGAGTCCTTTTCGGTCTAATTTGTACCTGTAAGAATGTCATTTTCTATAAAACTTCGATAATTAGGAAGTTCAAAGTCATCGGAATTTTCTGACTCAATTTTGATTTTTACTGACTTTGTATACTTGAAGGGATCTAGAGACTTTCTTTCATCCATAACTACTAGATGCTTTACTAAGATTATATTTTCCATTTTTAGATCATAAACTCTATATCCTTTAACATCCTCATTATATCCTAATAAGTATCCCAGTTTTCTTTTACGATCTAGCTTCCAATTAGACCGGTCTGTATCTAGACTAAATACTTGACTACCAAAAACCTTTAAGTGAGATATGTCTGGTTTCCGGCCTGTCCATCTCTCATAAGGTGTTTGATCTTTTATAGTTGAAGTAAGAACTCTATTCTTGAGGTAATTAGCATAGTTCATTGCTTCTGCCCAAAACCTTTTTCCTATCTTTTTATCTGAAACATACTTCTAGCACAATCACTTAGTGTTCTATTTAACCTTTCAGCTACCCCATTCTGTTCCGGATTTTCTGGTACTGTCTTTTGGTGTTGGATCCCATCTTCCCTCAAAAAATCCTCAAACTGGTTAGAATTATACTCTCCACCATTGTCACTCCTTACTCTCTTGATTAGAGTTTCATGGAGTGTTTCCCTCCATGTTTTATATTGTCTAAAACAATCCTCAACTTCTGACTTGTTTCTCAAAAAATATACCCGGGAATACCGAGACCAATCATCAGTTATAGTCATCATAAATCTCTTCCCCCCCCGGTGAGGGCACTCTAGCCGGTCCCCAAATATCTGTGTGTACTAAATCTATAACTTTTTCTCCCTTATAGGTGGTTGTTTTAGGAAAGGGTAATCTGTGTGCTTTACCTTGAGCACACCCACTACAATCACTTATATCATCACTCTCACTGAACTGAATCCCTTCTACCACTCCCATCTTTTTCATCTCTCTTAACTTATCTAGATTCACATGCCCAAGCCTCTTATGCCACATCATAATATCATGAACACCAGCATAATAAAGTTTCTTTATTTCATTACTTAAGATCAGCCTAAACATCCCATGGCTACCTTTCTCAGCAATGAAATAGACATCCTCCTCAAAACTAGCAGTAAAGACTCCTTCCCTAGTGCTAGTGAAGAAACCCTTATCATCTAATACGGATGAACAGATGAGGTTTTTGTTCAGCTCCGGAATAAACAATACATCGGAAAATGTTACTATTGATGTCTTTTCTCTACTAACACTTTCAAATCTACCGATCCTACAAGAGTAGTGGTGACTATCCTCCCATCCCCGTACTCTATCTCTACGGTAGGAATCTTTCTTATCTTAGTGAACAGGTGCCTATCCTTACATATGTGCATAGAGGCACCTGAATCTACAATCCAGCTTGCTTCACCTTTCACTCCACCGTAAGCACATTTCTGCCTACGTGGAATTTCGACCTCATTTTTCGCCTCCAACTCCTCATCCAAAAGGAGCTCATCGTCCTCGTCTTCGGATTCTGCCTCAAGTACCTGTGTCACAAGGGCCTTTTTCTTTCCTCTCGAGGTTCCACCGGTCTGCCCCTCCTTTAACCGAAGCTCGGTTAGCTTAGTGCACTCTGCCATATAGTGCCATGGTTTCTTACAAAAATGACATAAACCTTTGGGAGCCCTTTGTCCTAACTCGTCGGTCTGATATTTTTGCTCCCTCCCCCCATAGTTTCCGACCGGTTTCCGGGATTCCTTGTTCCTCCTATCGGTCGCAGCTGCCAAGGCTTGGCCACTCTTTCCTCCCCTTCGGATCTCAATCGTATTCTTCCGAACGAGAATCATCCCTACCACTGAGTTCCATATCCACCTTGAGTCCGCCAAGTCCTGCACACGGTTGACTATGTTCTCGAACTCATCGGGTAACTTCATTAGTAAACAGTTAACCTTTTCTTTTTCACTAAAATCTTTTCTTGCACTCTCTAGCTCCATGAAAAGTGTAGCAAGCTCATTGCAAAAATCCAACATCTTCCCCTTTTTGTATACATACTCCTTAACTTTATGATCAGCCAACTGTTGTTGTTGAATCGTACCACTTCGGTACATCTCTATGAGAGCCATCCAAAGATCAGATGCACTTTCTACCTGCAAATGAGGACATGCAAGTCCTTGAGTAAGATGGTGGAGGATGAAGTGCTTTGTTGCCATATTGTTAAAGTTCCAAGTATCACTATCATTCTCCTCGTTCCTCGGAATAGGTGACATGAATGCTAAACCTGTTGTTATTGGTGTGGTCGTCTCCTTTGCCTTTCCTTTGTCCACCACCTCTCCTTCCTTTGTCTCCTCTGTTGAAGATGGATCTGCATCTCTAGTGAATCTGCTTCTTGTAAACCCTGGAGGTATCCCAAGACTAGACGGACGCCTCACCCGTCCACTCACTATTCCCCAAAATCGTTTCTCGCATAGAGCTCTTGTCATCATATTTTCCCACTATATGAAGCCAGCTCCATCGAATATGGGCACCCTAGATGGTGGGCCCATAACCTGCAACTCTGAGACCTCCATAAAACCTCAAAGCAAACAGCTCACACGAAGCCTCTAGGATAACCCTGACCCCTTTGTCTTTCAGCACGAATAAATACCACCCTGGCAAACAAAAACTCTGAACACCTTCACCCCTGTGAAAGCAAGACTCCCCTGAGGCGATAGCAAAAAGAATCTCTAAATTTGCTCCCCTGAGCATTAAGTTATAGAGGGTGAAAGTTGACCTTTTGTATAGAAGCTCTCTGGGAGAGAGGGTCTTATCTACCAATTTTTTCTAAGTCCTATCTCTCTCTAAAACTCTATCTATTGGTGTACGCCACCAATCATATTACACTGCCGTACACAAAAGTACAGCTGCCGGTATACTTTATGTATGGATATTGTTCGACATGGCCTAAATGTCGACACATGTCATATCTAGATTCGGTCCCTTAATCCCCAAAGATGCCGCGATCTAACGTAATCGTGCCACGTGTCATCCGATGTGGCGATGCCACAAACCGCCGAAATCTTCCTCCGCGATCTCAGCGCTAATCCCGGCCGTCCGATTAAATTCGGATTTAATCGTAGCCGTAATGGGAATCTTTCTTATCTTAGTGAACAGGTGTCAATCTTTACACATGTGCATCGAGGCACCTGAATCTACAATCCAGCGTACTTCACCTTTCAATCCACCGTAAGCACATTTTCTGCCTTCGTGGAATTTCGACCTCATTTTTCGCCTCCAACTCCTCATCCAAAAGGAGCTCATCGTCCTCGTCCTCGGATTCAGCCTCAAGTACCTGTGTGACAAGGGCCTTTTTCTTTCCTCTCGGGGTACCACCGGTCTGCCCCTCCTTTAACCGAAGCTCGGTTAGCTTAGTGCACTCTGCCATATAGTGCCTGGTTTCTTACAAAAATGACATAGACCTTTGGGAGCCCTTGGTTCGAACTCATCGGCCTGTTTTTTCTGCTCCCTACCACCCATAGTTTCTGACCGGATTTTGGGAATCCCTGTTCCTCGAATCAATCGCTGTTGCCAAGGCTTGGCCACTCTTTCCTCCCTTCCGATTTCAATTGTATTCTCTTGAACGAGAATCATCCCTACCACTGAGTTCCATATCCACCTTGAGTCAGGCAATTCCTGCACACGGTAAACTATGTTCACGAACTCATCAGGTAACTTCATCAGTAAACAGTTAACCTTTTCTTTTTCACTAAAATCTTTTCTCGCACTCTGTAGCTCCATGAAGAGTGTAGCAAGCTCATTGCAAAAATCGAACATATTTCCCCCTTTGTATACATAATCCTTAACTTTCTGATCAGCCAACAGTTGTTGCTGAATCGTACCACTTCGGTACATCTCTATGAGAGCCATGCAAAGATCGGATGCCCTTTCTACCTGCAAAAGAGGACATGCAAGTCCTTGAGTAAGATGGCGTAGGATGAACTGCTTTGACGCCATATTGTTGAAGTCCCAGGTTTCAGTATCATTCTCCTCGTTCCTCGGAATAGGTGACATGAATGCCGAACCAGTTGCTAATGGTGTGGTCGTCTGCTTCTCCTTTCCTTTGTCCACCACCTCTTTTTCTTTTGTTTCCTCCGTTGAAGGTGGATCCTCTTTCCTGGTGAATCTCGTTCCTCCAAACCCTGGAGGAATTCGAAGACTTGATGGACGCCCCAACCGTCCACTCAATATCCCCCAAAACCTTTTTTCGAATAAAGCTTCTATCATCATTCTTTCCCCGTATATGAAGCCAGTTCCATTAAAGATTGGCACCCTAGAGGGTGGGCCCATAACTTAAAACTCTGAGACCTCCATAAGTCCTCAGAGTGGACAGCTTTCAAGAAGCCTCTAGGATAATCCTGACCCCTTTGTGTTTCAGCAAAAATAACTGCCACCCTGGCAGAGAAAAACTTTGACCACCTGCACCCCTGTGAAGGGAAGACTCCCCTGAGTCGATAACAAAAAAATCTCTGAATTTTCTCCCCTAAGCAGTAAGTTATGGGGGGTCAAAGTGTACCTTATGTACGGAAGCTCTCTGGGAGAGAGGGTCCTATCTCCTAATATTTTCCAAGTCCTATCTCTCTCACAGACTCTATCTACTGATGTACGGAACCAATCAGAATACAGTTCCGTACGCAAAAGTACAGTTGCCGGTGTACTTTATGTACGGACATTGTATGACATGGCCTAAATGTCGACACTTGTCATATCTGGATTCGGTGCAATAATCTTTGGAGACTCCACGATCCAACGGAATTTCGCCACGCGTCATCCGATGTGGCGATGGCCACAAACTGCCGAAATCTTCCTCCGCGATGTCGGCGCTAATCCCGGCCGTCCGATTAAATTCGGATTTAATCGTAGCCGTAATAAATACATGCGCGATATTTGTTTCACTTACGAAACAAATTCGCGGTATTGATTTCGAGTCCGAACCGTAATCCGTACTCTATATATTACTGGATCTATGTATCCCGTAATCTATTATAGTTAAATGAATTATCGTACGTATACACATATAATAAATTATCAAACTATATAAGACTTAACATTAATTCTAGATCTAACGGCTAAGGTTACCGGCTATTTCCTGTCTGCCGGCCGGTAGGTACAGGGATCAAATCCTGCCGCCGGCGCGTACCTTTTAAATAAATAAATAAACCCTAATATAAAATTCCCGTAAACCTCAGGATAGCCAAGGTAGCCATGGCTCTAGCTTCCTCTCCAACTTCTCTCAGTGACTGAGACAAGTTTGAGAGTTTGGAGAGAGAAGTTAGAGATAGACTGCCTCGACTTCTATATTTCTTTTCAGACCTAGAAAATACTAATAAAACCATTAGTTTCTACAATACCCGGGGTTCTGTGAATTCTCTGACCCCTCCCCTCCACTGGTCTCTGCCGGTCCAGCCTCGCTACTGGCACTTTCCTCAAGTTCCGACTCCACTTCTACTTCTCTTCGCCTGCTTGCTTCCACCATAGCCTCCACCGCCCTTAACAATCTCTCGGGACGGTTCGGATCTCCTTATCCCACCCGTACCAGTCTCCTCTTTTTTGGTGGTGGAGAGGACAACGACGCCATAGACACTGCTGAACTAGACAATTTCCAGTAATTCCAGAAGCGAAGGTAAACTGATTGTGTGGAGAGAAGCAATTTCCAAGCTGCCGAGACTAGGTTGGTCGTGAGGACAAATGGCGGCTTTATTCACGGGGGTTGAGGGTTTCACTTTTGGACTTTGCGAAGCGTCGCAGCGTGCAAGGGTATCGCAGCGTCCAACATTTATAAAACTTCGCTGCTGCGGCGAAACCGAGGGTTCGTCGCTACCCACATAGTTAAACACAATTGCGAAGTTCCGCTTTCCTGTCAGCGCAGCGGTGGTGCTGCGATCCTCTGACGTCATTGTAACCATGTTGCGCTGCGGTTGCTGCGCTGCTACAGCGCTGCGTTGTGGTAACATCGCCGCTGCGGTCCTTTGCCGCGTCCCCAAGATGATTGCGATGGTTGCGACAGTGCGATTCGCTCCTTTGTTGCGGCCGCTGCGATTGCCCCTCCGGTAAAGCTAAGTGTCCTCACTCCGCTGAAACCAGCGCAACAACTCCGGGGAATGTAGATCCCTCCCGTCCACCAAAGAATCGTCCTCAACACCGTAACCCTTCCAACGCACCAAGTATTGGGTGGAGTTGGAATTTCGAGAGTGGCGTGACTGAAGGATCTCTTCCACCTCATACTCGTCCGAGGTTCCTCGAACGGGTGGTAAAGGAGTATGCCGTCGTCGATTAGGGAACAGTGAATCAGGATCGCGGAATGGTTTAAGAAGGGAAACATGGAAAACATTGTGGATATGCCAGTCCGTCGCGATATCCAACTTGTAAGCCACGTCGCCAACACGGGAAAGAATTGTGAATGGGCGCGTGAACTTTGGTGCCAACTTCTTAGAGAGGGCACCCGGCAAGGAGAGGTTTGCCATATTAAGGCGAACCTTGTCCCCCACGCAGAAGACGGTTTCCTTCCGGTGGGCGTCGGCCTGCGACTTTTGACGATCCTTAGCCATTTGGAGCGCCTTGGCCGCCTTTTCTAGGTTTCCTTGCAACGTTTTGGCAAAGTCCAAAGATGTCGGTGTTTGGCAGTCCGCTACAAATAAATTTTGGGGAAGAGTGGGTTGTCGTCCATTGAGGGAGAATGGCGTAGCATTTGTTGACGAGTGCACTGCACTATTCTATGCTACCTCGATTGCCGTTAAATGGTCCACCCAATCCGTTTGGTGCAGTGAGACATAAGCCCGCAACCCTTCCTCCAAAGTTCGATTCACCCTTTCAGTCTGACCTCAGTCTGAGGGTGATAAGCTGTGGACATGGCCAACTGTGTGCCACACAACTCAAATACGTTTCTCCAAAAGTGGCTCACAAATTTTTGATCTCGGTCGGTGACGATCTTCTTCAGAAGTCCATGATGGCGAAATATTTCCCGAAAGAACAAGTCCGCGACATCTCGCGCAGTGGCTGTAGTTGACGTGGGAAGGAAATAAGCCATTTTTGTCAAATAGTCCACGACGACGAAGATTGAGTCATAGCCCTCCTTAGTCAATGGGAGAGCCACGATGAAATCCATCGAGATCGCCTCCCAAGGAACAAATGGTATCGAGAAGGGCTATAACAGACCTTGGTGTCCCGATTCCGATTTATTCCAATTACAGGACTCACACGTCCGAACATACTCCGCAGTATCGCGAGTCATGTTCGGCCAATAATACGCCTTAGCGACACGTGCGGTTGTTTTATCCTGACCAAAATGTCCACTAAGTGGCTTGTCGTGACTCATTTTAAGTATTACATGACGTAACTCCGGATTTGTCCAAACACAAAGTCGTGTTATTCGACTAGATCTGTACCGCCGCTTAATGAGTTCGTTCATTGTCTTGTCTTCGTCGTAAGCGGCCTTCATCCTACTTAGCCACTGCTCGTCCACTTGCACCGTACTGGTGACTGCGCTGAGCGTCGAGTCCTGCGCTGCGTCTGACGCTGCGGTGTTTGTCTTCGATGAGCTTCCGTTGACATCCTGCGATGCCTGCGATCGTTGCTCCGCCGCTGGCTCAGCGACTCCGGGTCTTCTTGACAGCGCATCCGCTGGGTCGGTCTTGCCCTGCTTATACTCAATAGCAAGTTCCGGCTTGAAGGTCTAAAGAAACGTCATCCACCTCACTTGTTTCTTGGACAACTTCAGTTGTGTTTGTAGGTATTGTAGGGCGTGGTGATCCGTGATGACTATGATCCGCTTCCCCTTAACGTAAAATTTCCAAACCTCCAACGAATTGATGATCGCAATTGTCTCTTTTTCATGGGTGGCCCATAAAGCTCCGCTGCCTTTAGTTTTCGACTGTCGTAGAAAATGGGCTGTAGACCTTTTCCTTGATCCTGCATAAGGATTGCTACAATAGCCGTATCGCTCGCGTCTGTGATTATTGTCCAAGGTAAGACCGGGTTGGGAACAGCTAACACAGGGGCGATAACCAACCGCTCTTTTAATGTGTTAAACGATGCCCCTTCTACTGATTTCCACTCGTAGGGCACGTCATTCTTGAGTAATTTCGGAAGTGGTGCAGCGATTTTTGCAAAGCCATCGACAAAACGTCGATAGTAGGAGCATAATCCTAGAAAGCTCTGTAGCTCCGTAATATTCGCCGGCTGCGGCCATTCATTCACTGCCCTTGTTTTGTTCGGATCCACTGCGATTCCGTCCCGACTCACCACATGGCCTAGAAAATAAATTCTCTCCTTCAAAAAGTCACATTTACTCCTCTTTGCATACATTTTGTTTTCACGAAATACTTGTAGGACCTTTCGTAGATGCTTCATATGGTCCTCTAGCGTTCAGCTATACACCAAGATGTCGTCTAGAAAGACGATTACAAACGCATGCAGATATTGCCGAAAGATGGAGTTCATCAATTGCATAAAAGTCGTCGGCGCATTAGTCAACCTGAACGACATCACCCGAAACTGGAAATGGCCATACCGAGTCCTAAACATTGTCTTTTCCACATCCTCCTCGGCAATTTTGATCTGGTGATAACTGCTCCGCAAATCTATATTCGAGAAATATTTAGCACCTCGAAGTCGATCCAACAATTCATCTATTCTCGGTAAAGGGTACGCATTGTTCCCTGTTAACTTGTTTAGCGCTCGGTAGTCCTCACACATACGGAAATCTCCAATTTTCTTATTTACGAAGAGAACGGGGGCTCCATACGGTGACTTGCTCGGTTCGATTGCTCCAGCTTCGACCAACTCCGCGAGTTGCTTTTTGAGTTCGTCTAATTCGGTGTAGCTCATCTTGTACATCCGATTAGCCAAGGGTAACGCTCCAATAACAAGCTCTATCTTGTGGTCTACTTCGCGCTTTGGAGGTAATATCTCTGGGAGCTTTGGTGAAAAAACATCTACGTACTCCTCGAGAAGTTTTTTCACGACTTTCGAGGCCTCTTCGGAAGTCTTTCGCGTGTTGTCACCTTCTTTTGAGTCGAAGTCGGCATCCTTCTTCTTCCATTCCTCTGGAATATCCTCCTTCGCCTCCTCCATTGACTGGACGACCGCCATACCCATCGTTTCCCCTTTCTTGAGTGCCCTCTTAAGCTGTAAGGCAGAAAGTAGGCGTCCCTCTTCCGCTCCCTTACCAGTCGCTCGCGTTTTTACCTTAAACTCTTCTTCACCTCTCTTCACTCTCATGTCGCCACTTCGCCAATCGATCGTCGGATTCCATTTTTGTAGCCACGGCTTCCCTAAGATTACCTCATGGTCTCCAAGAGGTAATACATGAAGAATATCAAACCATCGGAATTCCCCGATTCCAACACCTAACCGTGGAGTGCGATGAGTAATAGACAGTGAACTTCCGTCGGCCAATTGTACCGATTGACAATCTTTCAGCACTACGAGAGGAAGTTTGAGCCTTTTCACCGTCGCCTCGTTGATGAAGTTTCTCGATGCTCCGGAGTCCACCATGAAGCTAGTTGCACTTACTCCAATCTGACTGCGAAATACCAAAGGGTCTCCTCCATCACCGGCTAACCTCATGACATTAAGTTTCCCCTTCTTGGGACCTTTCGGTTTTGGACATTCTCGGGCCATATGGTCCGGGGAACCGCACTGGAAACATAAGTCATTTTGCCTCCTTCGTTTGAGCTCCTCGCGAGACAAGTTGTTGGTCTTGGTCTTGATAGTCTTCATCTTTTTCCGCAGTACGTTGACCACCTCCTTATCCTCATCGATTGCTCCGAGCTCTATGAGAGTCAGACCATCGTCTCGTCGACCTCCTCCGTCGCTTCTCGACCCATAATGATAAGGTCTACAGAAGGTGAAGTCGACTGAATCGGTCCGCTCAGCAAATTGAATTATTGCCGAGAGACTAGGAGTTATACTTTCCCGAGCAAGCCATTGTTCCACATCCCTACGAATGGATGATTTAAGCCCCTTCACGTAGCGATCCACAGCTTCATCCTCCGTCATCGTAAGTATTTGAACCTTGCACTCCAAAAACCGTTGTGTAAACTCCAACAACGAGGTTCGTTGCTTAAACACTGCGATCCTATCTCTTGCAACCTTAACCGAATTGACAGGTTGCCAAGCGTCACGAATGAGTTGAATGAAGAGAGCCCACACGGTCGGCATCTCATCATTCTCTACCAATGTCCTCCACCATGCTCCCGCTGCCCCTATAAGAAGACCACCCGCGTAGTGAATCTTCTCACGGTCTGATAGGCTAGGAAAATTTTCGAGATAATTCTTAACAGAGAATAACCATATGTCAAGGTTCTATTGGATTTAACTTCAATCTGTAGCGATGAACTTTTCTCGTCGCTGTAACAAATTGTTACACAAGAAATCACTAAACAAAAAGACGCCAACAAACATCGGTAAAAAATAAGATTCGCTATTTTTGGTACGCTGTAAAATTCACACGTCAAATAAATATTTTAAAATCATGCCACGTCAGATAATTTCAAAAAAAAAAAACTATATGCCACGTTTGATTCCAAAAGGAACGACGTAACTGCAAAAGGTAATCCGAACGACAAAGTACCGCGGAAAATTTAAACTTGAAATAGTACCAGGAAAGTCCGGTGTAACTCAAAAGAACTTTGAAATTCAAATTCTTGAGTCCAAACTCATTCAAATTTCTCAGTAAGCAAAATTTGAATGTTTAAATCTGATGTACCTGAGTTCTTAAACTTAAAGTTTCAAGAAAACTCAATGTGGCCTGAAAGGACCATGATAAAGTTCAAATTT